>JAEVFN010000163.1:0-123219 GCA_030449075.1 Murraya paniculata | reverse complement strand
TCATATTATTTAATAGCTTAGAAAAAATTGAACTGATGGGAATGCTTAGTTAACGAGAATTTGTTGGTTTAGCCAATCCTGTAAGTGAAATTATCATATACAGTTATTGGGCTTGATACTTAGCAACATTTTGATTAGTGTTGGACATGGTCATAATAAGCCTTATAATTAACATATGTAGGTACTTTATGGCTATGTTTGATACGGAGAATTGAATTAAATAATTATTACGATTGAGTTGGATTAAATTGAATATTTTTTAGGTGGATTATACTATACTGTTTATGTTTCGTACAATATAAATTAGACTATGTTAAATTATATTTAAATAATATTAACTAGTATTTAAGTTGATATTAAATATTAATATCAATATTCATGAAATGTATAATAAAAATTAAAATAATATTAAAAAGAAATTAATAAGAAAATTAAATATTGTAAATACGTTATTGAGTTGTCATAATAAAATAAACAAATTAAAAAGAAATAAAGCAATTTAAATATTTAATTAATTTTATTAAATATTTAGAAATATTATTTAAAATCAATTAATTAATGGTATTATTAATTTTCATAATTATTTTTAATATTATATTAGTGATTATTAAATTTAATACAATCAGTAATGCAATAAATTATTAAATGGTTAATTTTATTGATAAATTATTAAATATACAAGTAATGAAATTTATTCTCAAGAGTTAGTAGAAGTAAACTTACCAATTTAATTAGATCATAGATAATAAAATAAAAAATAATAAAATTTAAGTGAATTAGAAATAAAAATTAATTAATTAATATTAGGTATAAATAAAAAAAATGAAAGTCTCATAAATGGACAACTATTTTCTTTAATTTTATCTCAACTAAACCCATTTGTAAATTAGGATTACTAATCCTATAATTTTACGATTAAATTTAAATTTAGTTCCCTTAATCCAATCCAACTGACCTTGCCAAAAATGAGATAAATATTTAATTCTAAAATTAGTCCAATTCAATATTTAATCCTAAACATCCAATCAGTCCAATCCCATACTAATTAAATGATAAATAGTTTTAGTGTTAGGGTGTTTTTGAAATTTTTTTTTCCTTCAAGGTTCCAAATTAAATGGGTTAAATTAAGCTAAACTTAGGTATAATCTGCAAATGCTGACCTTTAATTCTTTGTAACTATGTTGAGTAAAACCATTGGGCCAATTGGCGTAGCTGCCCTTGAAGAATCTGTTGGACCACCATCTTGGAACAAGAATGCTTTGAGGCTCTGGAATTTTATTTCCAAACAATTTTCGAAGCACATTATTCATAATTTCTGCCTTTGTCTTTTCATCTGATTGTCGCTCTATCCTCCTCGATTCTTCATCTGTTACTGTCACAAATAGGATGTTCGATTCTGGCATTTCATTCTCCAAATGCTGCATTTTCACTTATTAATTTAATTTAGTTTAGCAGGAAAAACAATTAAGGATCTATTGCTCTCATGTTCGAATGTTCAACTGCGGATTCGTTATTATACTATTTGGTGTAGTAGTTAATTGAACAAAAATACTATATCACTATGTGGTGTAATAATGATGAATTCGCATTTAGGCATCCGGACCTGAGAAACTCAATAAATAGACATATGTTATTTTATATCGATTTTTCTAGTTAAATCATGCAACACTCACATATTTTTTAATTGTATATATTAGATGAAAGAAAGTCTATTTCACTCTAGGCGAAATTGTATGATATGGGTGCTTAATTACAGCCAAAGTAGTTAAGAAGCAAGAAAACGGACGGCTTGAATAAATTATTAAAATTGGAATTTGGTGTTGATGTGATTTTGTGCTGAGAAGATATAAAATTGTGATTGGTGATTTATGTTAGACCAAATTACGAATGGCAAAAAACGCATGAAAAATATAGGTTCAATAAAAATATTTTACATGAAATATCTTATTCCTATTCTCTATAAGAATGACCTAAATTCTAGATGAGGATGATAAGTGGACAGAGGAAGCAGAGGAGACAGAAAGAATGTTCAGTGATTATTTTGCAACTCTTTTCACATCTACAAGTCCATCCCAAGCCCAAATGGAAGCCGCATTACAAGAAATCCCAGTCAAAGCAACGGAAGAGATGAACGAGATGCTGGCTCAACCATTTTCAGAAGATGAAATCTCAGCCGCTTTAGCTCAAATGTGCCCAACAAAGGCTCCAGGCCCAGATGGACTCCCTACAGAGATTTTTTTTTTCAGAAGCATTGGAGATCCGTGCGTAAAAGAGTGTTGACAACTTGCATGCATATCCTCAATGATGGAGGTAGTATTGCTCCCCTAAACCATACCTACATTGCTCTAATTCCCAAAGTTAAGAAGCCTAGGAAAGTGACTGAATACAGGCCTATTAGTTTGTGTAATGTTATATATAGAATAGTAGCCAAGACTATAGCAAATAGGCTAAAACAAATGCTGCATTCGATCATTGCGCCTTCTCAGAGTGCTTTTGTTCTTAATAGGCTAATCACGGATAACATCATCATAGGCTATGAGTGTCTTCATAAAATTGGAACTCATAAAAGCAAGAAAGGTGGGTTAGTTGCTCTAAAGATGGATATAAGCAAAGCTTATGATAGGGTGGAATGGGGGTTCTTAGAGAGGACCATGAGGAGATTAGGCTTCTCGGGAAAATGGATTGATTTGATCATGAGGTGCATTACAACATCATCCTTTTCTGTGCTAATAAATGGAGCAGTAAAGGGTTTGATTTTCCCCCATAGAGGATTGAGACAGGGGTGCCCTTTATCCCTATATTTGTTCATATTATGTGCAGAAGTATTTTCTAACTTGCTGCTGCAGGCTGAATCCAAGCAATTAATTCATGGGCTGAGATTTAGGAGGGACTTGTCAATTACTCATCTTCTTTTTGTAGATGACAACCTCATATTTACCAAAGCTACTACAGATGATTGTTCAAATTTAAAGGCTATTTTTGATTGCTATGCTGCAGCTTTGGGTCAGATTTTTAACTACGACAAGTCTTCAATATTCTTCAGTGGAGATATCTTGGATAGTCAGATGGATACAATCAAAAATATTTTTCAGTTACATGTAGCTGAAAGTAACTGAAAAATATTTGGGTTTGCCATCTATGTTGGGAAGAAACAAGATAAGCTTTTTCAACAATATCAAGCTAAGGGTGATGAACAAGATATCAAGCTGAAATAGCAAGCTTTTTTCAAGTGGAGGAAAAGAAGTTTTGATCAAAGCCATGGCTCAGGCAGTCCCTGCCTATGCTATGAGTATTTTCAAGCTTCCTCTAGGATTATGTGAAGACATCCAACAAGCTATTGCAAGTTTTTGGTGGGGCTCGAAAAAGGATCAAAGACACATCCACTGGGCAAGATGGGAAAGATTATGCAGTGCAAAAGGAAAAGGGGACATGGGTTTTAAAGATTTATTAAGCTTTAATCAAGCCATGGTTGCAAAGCAGAGTTGGAGGATTATCCAATTTCCAAATTCACTGTTGGCTAGAGTTCTGCAGGTAAGATATTATAAGCATTCAGATTTCCTAAAGGCTAAGTTAGGATATCAACCTTCATTCATTTGGAGTATTCTATGGGGAAGATAGGTGATCCAAAAAGGTTTAAGGTGGAGAATTGGAAACAGGGAGAATGTACAGATTTATAACACTAAATGGATTCCAAGACCTGTGACTTTCGAGATAGTTTCTCAACCATTACTACCTGCAGAAACTACAGTATCTTTCTTGATCAATAAAGAGCAAATATGGGATGAAAACATGATCAGACAACATTTTATGCCTGAGGATATTGAAAGAATAATGCAGATTCCCCTGCCAAGATATCCAGAACCTGATCAGCTTGTGTGGGCTTATGACAAGCAAGGTATATACTCTATAAAGGGTGGTTATCAGGTAGCCCTTGGTCTCAAGTTCCCAAACTGTCCAAGCACCTCAAGAACTAGCCTCAAGAGTGGAATGTGATCTGGAAGCTGGAAATTCCAGCAAAGATAAAGATTTTCATGTGGAGAGCAGCTCAGAATTTATTAGCAACTAGTGAGAATTTGTGGAAGAGGAAAGTTGCTCAAGGTCCATGGTGTCAAAGATGTGGCAGCAAAGGGGAAAATATTTTCCATGCTCTGATTGAGTGCAAAGCTTCCCAAACAATGTGGAAGCTCACAAAATTTAAAGGGGAATTTAACCACCTTGTCAATCAAGACATGTTGAGTGTGCTTCACGGTCTAGCAGACAGAAGAAATACAAGAGACATGAAGATGATTGTTGCTCTATGCTGGGCAAGTTGGCACTCTAGGAACCTTTTTGTTTTTGAAAAAAAGATAGTTGATGTTCAGAGAGCAGTAGCTAGAGCTGAAGCAATTGTGGAGACATACAGAAGAGACAAAGCTCCCCAAAGGCAAGATGATCCAAAGCAGATGCCCCCTTTTCAACCAAGCTGGAAATCCCCACCTGAAGGGTGGTTTCAATTGAATGCAGATGCAGCAATCAACTTAAAGAATCAATTTTTTGGGCTAGGAATTGTTATTAGGAATCATAAGGGAGAATTTATAGCTACTGCTGTTAAAAAATCCAGATTTTATAGTTGTGTAGCATTTGCAGAAGCTGAAGCAGCAGTTGGGGCGTATAAATTGCGGAAGATGCAGCTTGCAGTCCTCTAATTGTTGAATCAAATTGTATAGAAGTGGTGAATCTAATCATGGGGAAAAAGATCAGCAGGTTGGAGATTTGTTGGACCATTTCTGAGGTTCAGTAAAGGATCAAAAGGCTTAAAAATTTTATCGTTCAGCACACTTCTAGAAGCTATAACAACATTGCTCATTCTTTAGCTCGTTTAGCATCAAATTATGAGAATCCAGAAGTTTGGAAGGGCACATGCCCACCCCACCTTTGTATTTATTCTCTTAGTTTATCTATGAAAGTTACACTTTCCATTCAAAAAAAAGAATGGCCTAAATATTTAAAATTCGAAGTAAAGGGTTTAAATGCAAGATGTGACGAAATGCTAAGAGTATGATTCATCAAAGAAAGACCTAGGTCCATTATTAACAAAGAAAGACCTAGGTCATTCTTTACAAAGAAAAACCCTGGTCCATTCTTTAAGAATGACCTAGGTTCTATACTTATAAATAACAATTTAAGTCCATTTTTACAAAGAACGACATAGTTCTATTCTTACAAAGAATGATCTAGGTTTACTTTTTACAAAGAACGACTTATATCCATTCTTTAAAAAGAATGACCTAGGAATTTAGAAAATATTTCTACGTAAAATGTTCAAAGGGAAAGTCTTCGATAAAGCGTCAAAAGCATGATTTTTCAAATAACGGCTTAAGTGCATTCCTTACAAAAAATGACCTACACACTTAGAAAATATTTCTAAATAAAATACCAAAAGAGCAAGTATTCGACAAAGCTCTAAAGGCATGATTCAACAAATAAAGACTTAGGTTTATTCCTCAGAAAGAATAACTAGGTCCATTCTTTACAAAGAACGACTTAGGCCATTCCTTACAAAAAATGACATAGACACTTAAAAATATTTCTAAGTAAAAGCATACTACCTAATAAACATTCTATGGAATACACTTATGGGCATATATACACTCTACGGAATGCACATATGGGCAAATATATATTCTACGGAATGCACCTATGGGTAAATATACATTTACGGAATGTGTTTATGGGCAAATATGCATTCTACAGAATGCACCTAAGGCAAATATACATTTTATGGAATGCACCTACGGGCAAATATACATTATACAGAATGCGTCTACAGGATGCGCCTACACACAAATACACAATCTACAGAATGCACTTACAAGTAAATACATATTATACGTAATGTGCCTACGAGTAAATATATACATTGTATGGAATGCGCCTATGGGCTAACAAACATTCTACGGACTGAGCCTAGAAGCTAATGAACATTATGTGGAATGTGCTTACGGGTGAAATATCATAAAATCAATACTCTTTGTAAGGAACCAACATAAGTGTCCAATTCAAGCTCAAGCCCATAAAAGGTCAAGGGCCCAAAAACATGACAAGTGTCCAAAGAACGCTTGTCATGAACAAGTATTGACACATATGAATATGTGTTTTCATGCGTGAGCTTTGGCTGACACTTATCACAAGAAAAGTGCCACATAATCTCTCTGATTGACTCTAAGATGCCTATATAAAAGCCAAGATCTCTCATTTGAAGGTAAGAGAAAAACAAGGTATAAAATAAGTATAAAAACTCTGTTCATCTCACTTTAGATTTTCTCTCTCTAAAAGTGAAGTAAAAGCAACTGGCTTGAGTGCTGGAGGGTTATTGCTGGTACCCCAGCCCCCTCTGACAGTTGTTTCTTTTTGTAAAATAATTAATCGCAATGGGACATGTGATTTGAAACACTCGCCTGAAGGAGAAAATAAGCCGAAAAACTTGATTCAAAAGAAAATCTGAAATACAAATCAATCATTGTATATTGAGCAAAAATTTGCATTAACACTTAATAAATAATATATGAAAGTAATTAACCTAAATTATGAGTCTGTTTTAATACTAAATTATAATCTAACAGTATGAATATAATACTTTAAGCCATTCTTTTAGCAATGATGTTATTAAAAAAAAAGAAAAACAAAAGTGTTGTAATAACTAATAAGAGATGAAGGGGCACATAAAATTTGTAAATACCTGCCAAATTGGAAAATAACCACGTCTTTCGTGAGCATAAATGAAGAACTCAGTACCGGGGCCGGTAGGCCAGAATTTGTATGGGAATTTCATAAATATCTTTGTATATATTGCCATGTTGAAGTTGTTGATTGCCAGTTTTTTCCATAGCTAAGTAAAAACCATAAAGTTAGTAAAAAATTAAAAAAAAAAGCCACAAATAGAGAAAATTTAAGGTACATTTTCATATTACATAAATTTTTAGATGTCTGCATTTTACAAAACAATAATTTAAACTCGGTTAGGAACAATAAAATATTGCTATGTTCTAATTTATATAGTATTGTATTACTTTTTAGCCACATTTAAATTCGCATATTGTAAAATACAGATGTTTAGATAGAATAAAAATAAATATGAAAGAATAAGAAAACAAAGAAAATTAAAAGAGGTGGCTTACAGGCAGATTTGGAATGAACTCAATGAAATCACTTTGGAGGACTCCAATGCTGACAGAGACAATGGCATAGTTTGCTTGGTATACAGAGCCATCCTCTGTTTTCACTGTTACTTTATCCTTTGAGTAACTAATATTCCTCACTATCTGTCATTAATTGTTAATTGACTGATTAGTAACTTAATTTGAAAAGCTTTAATTTTTAAGAAGCCGAACTGCTATAATTTACCATCAAAGTTAGAGCAATCAATTGTGTCACCATTGTTCTATGCCCATTTTATTTTTCTAATCCACAAGTAGTACTTAATTATAACCGGCTCTACTTACATTAGAAATGCTCCAACTTAATTGAACCCATTAACATTAACAAGTCACGTCATGTAGAATGAAATTTTCATAATAATGTTTGGAGAGTGTAGCATTATTTAAAAGTAAAATGATATTCATCTCAAAAGTGGGCTCCAGCAGGGTGAATAAAAAATGTTAAAATTACCATTTAATATTTTTAGGGTCTGTTCTTGCGTGCCCACTTTCAGGATTGCTCTAGACAAAATATTCATTAGATGTTTCATTTTTGTTTTGTTTTGTTTTTATTTTTCTTTTTTGGCCCACGCCGAAAGAGAACAGTGCTTGCTCCAATTCCTTCAACATTCAAGTGATGTAGAGATGATAAATGTCACCTTGTTTAGCTTGAGCCTAGGATCTCTAATCACTTGATGCTTGTGGGAGAGAAACTGCTTAGCAATAAAATGAACCACACTTTCGAAACCTCTGGAGTCAGCTACAAAATAAGAATCCTCCCCAAAATCAACAAATTCATTCCGAGGGTATGTAGTCTTCAGACTTGTAATTCTTGGGGGCTCTGCATCTTCATAATCATTGAAAAAATAATCTATTGCCATTTCCAGTGGAGTCATTGGAACCCTGCATATGCCCAAAATTTTCAAATAATTACCAAGAAATATCTCTTTTATTTTTTTTCTTTACTTTTTGAGAAAAATATATATCCTTTGGTGATGATCATTTTGTTCAATTTCGGATCAGCAACTCTTTATATCATAATTATTTAAAAAAAAAAAAGTTTTGCTCAATCCTATGTACAAAGAATTGCATAATCAATGTAAAGCTTACTGTTTAAATACGCGCTGTGAACCCAAAATTGAGGTATCATCATCTCCTGTTGTTTCAGAAGATAAAATTTTGGATAAGTTGGTGCAAAATTCATCTCTTTTTTCAGCAGTTAGGACAGCAGTTTCCACCACATGCTTTTGGTATAACCCACCACTGCGAAATGTCATATAGTTATTTAATAATTTATATTCTGTAAAGGTTGAGAATTTTGGTGCCCACTTGAGCTTGTATTGAGCACCGAACGGTCAAGAATTGATTGAAACCTACGTAGAATCTAGAATAAGAATTAAACAAATCCTGGCTGTTGATTAGGTCTAGTCGGTAAAATAGAATAATAATATTATTACATTGTGATGTTATAAGATTATTGTTAAATTCATTACGAGTATAAGACTCATTTTCATCCTTAAAATAAGAAGACGGAAAAAAGCACAAAAACAGAATGGTTAAGAAGCAAAAGTGCCATACTCTTGTTTGTAGATGTTTGAAGAGAGATTTGCATAGTCAGAGTAGAAAGTCTTGAGCCTGATTTTCTTAGCAATTTCAAGTGAAGGACTAGACTTTGGTCCTCCACTATTAACCCAATTGGCACCCAATTCAACAGTGTGCCCACCAATATTGCCTTTGTGAAGCCGGCCACCAACCCTGGAGCTTGCTTCTAATATTATGAAATCTTTGTACCCAGCTTCTTCAAGTGTTTTTGCTGCCATAATTCCTGAATAAAACAAACACGAAAAACCCATAGCTATTATTATTATTATTTATATATATATCTAGACGTTAGCTACAAATGCACATAAAATTGGTCATGGATCATCCTCACCTGACATGCCAGCGCCGATGATGATGACAGAATTCGACGGCGGTGAGGTGGTAGCTGTGACTAATGCCAAAGAAAGAAGTAGGACTGGGGCAAACACCACAGCTGAGACCTTCATTTTTTCTAATTATTGAGAATTTGGTAATGGCCAAGGCAGTTGGTGGAGATGGCGTAATTATATAGTGGCAGTCCTCCTGATCCGAAAAGGAAAATTTATAATTAATTAGAGCCAGTTTTTGGTGGGTAGTGCTGTAGTGGGGTCTTTTCTTCAGTTTATTTTTTAGTTTCATAGCATAATGAAAATTCAATTTCCTTTGGATTCATGTGACAGAATACAAACTTCAGGTCCTTTCTTTTTCACTCAAAAAATTTTATCAACTGAATTAGTTAGTATTTATAAAATTTCACTGATTTTTTCTCTATTTATTTAAATTACAATTAAGAAAATTATTTACAATAATGGAAAAATTTCTCCATGGTCATTATGTTTGGACCAACTATTTTTATTATTATTGGGAGATTATAACTTAATAGAAGTATAATTTCAAAACTTATTAGTTTGACTTAATTATCCTTAATTTAAGTGATATAGAGATAAAGTATGAGCTACATTAATGTTATATAATTAAGAATATATAAGGTCATCCTAAAAGTCTCGACGTTTGCTTTAATGTTTTTCACTCAATATAATTTTTATAAATATTATATAATAATTTGGTAACAACTCCAAAAAATAAATTATTGTCTCAAGTAACTTTAAAAGAATTTTTTATTTCATCATACCTTTAATGTAGCATAGTATATATTATTTATAATATACAGATAACTGTTATTATATGAAGGTAAGTTTATTAAGATGAGATTTAGAAAAATTAAAACTTTAATATAACATTGAGTTTTTTATTTATAATTAGCCCAAATTGAGATTATAATTTTTATTACTATATGGAGATTATTTCTATATAAAGTATCACTATAAATAGGTTTAACTGTATTTAGTGCTTCCTTTTAAAGTTTTAACTACTATTTGCCAAGCTGACCATCAACTTCACCTTTGAAAAAATTGAGTTTAAAAAACATGTGCATCTGCTAATTAAGACAGTATTGTGTAGCTCTTACCCTAATAACAGAGATAGTCTTCCTACAATTTTCATCGTTAATTATGAAAGTGATATTTATTATTTAATTAAATCGAACTTATTTTAAGCTTGAATACTGTACATCTAATATTTTAGGAAGACTTTAAATATCTTACTAATTTGACAAAATATAATAATTCTGTATAAATGTTACAATAAAGTTTATTTTAAGTTGGAAAAATGATAATAGGAAGACCCCTTTAGTTTTAGAAGTGACAAACTCTTTTTTGGGACATATAAATTCTGTTTTTGTGTTTAAAAATAATCACACATATATTCTCAAAATTTATTCGAAAACAGGTCTATATGATAATTTTCTAAAATTGAAAGCTCCCCATATCCATTTCACTCAATCACGAGGTGTCTTTGTTCTTTCTTCTTATAAGTTAAAAGTTGCGTGCACGGCAAAGCAGATAGCTTGATAGTCCAATTGATTAAACTTAAAAAAAAGAAAAACCTTGACGACTGAACTATGCATTTACTATTCGTTTAAAAATTCAAAAATAAAAATTTCGAGATGCTGAATGGACAAAGGCTTCAGATGAAAACAATGCCAATAGGTTTTCTGCGGAAATTCTGAGACAACTGGAAATTTTAAAAGATGAGGTTTTGGCTTCACATTCTTGCGGTGGCAAATGGCTACCATCTGAATAAATAGTAATAATATTCAATTCTATTTGGTTTCCGCCTCTCTCTTTGCATTCTATTCGAAATTTCGAATGTTACATCTAAATTAACAGACAGGTATAATTAATTGGGTGGAATTATTTGAATCCACTAATTTTCATTCTAACATCTATTTTTTTAACTTTGTTAAAAAAACTATTAGCTAGCAACACAAAATAGAGAAACAACACAAAATAAAGAGTAAGATGAGGGAGCAATATATTATAGAGTGATTTTATTCATTCCAAGTGTGTGTACAAAATAAGGAGATGATCTCTTATATAATCACTATATGAAATTAATAAAAACATTAGAGGTCATAATTCCTTGTGAGATAGTAAAAGTTATATAGAAGCTAAAGGCTGTTAATGAGAGATAGTGGAGCGACTAACAGATGTATTTTTATAGTGGGGAGACTAATAGATGTATTTTATGAACATCTACATTTATTTTAATAAACTTATAATACTCCCCCTTGGATGTTCATTACAAAAGAATTTGCCTTATTAAAACCTTTACTAAGAAAAACCCTTATGAGAAAAAAAAAAATTAGTAAAGGAAAAAGAGTACATAATTCATTGATGTCTTGAAACAAATACTTTTGGAGATTTAGAGTTGCCTCCTTAAAATCTTATTAGGAAAAACCCTATGAGATAAAAACCTAGTAAGGAAAAAGAGTACAATATATAAAATTCCCTCCAAAATAAATTATTTTCTACAACAAGTATACTCCTCCTCATTTTTACATAGATTCTTCGAGATTTGAAGAAAAATTTTTGAATTGATGCATCCCAATTTTGTGTACTAATTTTTTGAATGTCACAGTTGGTAGGGATTTTGTAAATAAATCTGCAAGATTATCACTTGAGCGTATTTGCTGAATATCTATATCACCATTCTTTTTAAGCTCATGTGTATAAACGAATTTTGGTGAAATATGCTTGGTCCTATCACCTTTTATATAACCATCTTTAATTTGGGCAGTACATGTTGCATTATCCTCATATAATATTATGAGGTTATTTTTAACTGATGACAATCCACATGTTTCTCGAATATGTTGTATCATTGATGTTAACCAAATGCACTCACGACTTGCTTCATGGATAGCAAGCAATTCTGAATGATTGAAGATGTTGCAACGATTGTTTGTTTCATTGATCGTCATGATACAACACTATTACCAAAGGTAAATAAATAACCCGTTTGAGATTGGACTTTATGTGGATCAGAGAGATATCCAGCATCTGCATATCTAATTAGTGGTGATTTTGATCCATTTGGATAAAATAAACCCATGTCAATTGTTCCACGGAGATAGCGAAATACATGCTTTACACCATTCCAATACCTACGAGTTGGTGCAGAACTATATCTTGCTAATAAATTAACTGAAAATATAATATCAGGTCGAGTATAATTTGCAAGATACATGAGTGCACTAATTGCACTTAAATATGGTACTTCAGGACCTAGAATTGTTCCACCATCCTCTTTAGGACGAAATGGATCTTTTTCTACACCAAGTGATCGCACCACCATTGGAGTACATAATGGATGGGCTTTATCCATATAAAACCGCTTAAAAACCTTTTTAATATATGTTGACTGATGTCAGAGCATTCTACTTGACAAATACTCAATCTGTAAGCCAAGACAGAATTTTATTCTTCCAAGATCTTTCATTTCAAACTCATTTTTCAAGCAAGAAGCTATTTTTAAAAGCTCTTCAGGAGTTCCAATAAGATTTAAATCATCAATATATACCGCAACTATTGCAAATCCAATTTCAGATTTTTAATAAAAACATAAGGACAAATTGGATTATTTATATATCTTTCTTTTAATAAATAGTTGCTTAGGCAATTGTACCACATACACTTAGACTGTTTTAATCTATACAATGATCATTATAGTTTCAAAGAATATAAATTATGAGGTTTAAATTTGTTTGCTACTGGCATTTGAAATCCTTTCAGAATTTTCATATAAATATCTGTATCGATAGAACTATGCAACTATGTAGTTACAAAATCCATTAGACGCATATCAAGCCCCTTCAGAAGCTATAAGACTAACCAAAAATCAAAATGTAATTGCATCCATAACATGAGAATATGTCTCTTCATAAGCAATGTCAGGTATTTGAGAAAAATCTTATGCTACTAATCTTGCTTTATATCTCACAATTTCATTTTTCTCATTTCGTTTTCTAATGAATATCCACTTATAACCAATAGGTTTGACATCTTCTGGTGTCAGGACTATTGGTCCAAATACTTTACGTTTCGCAAGTGAATTTAGCTCTGCTTGAATAACATCTTTCCACTTTAGCCAATCATTTCTATGTCGACATTCTTCCACTATTTTTGGATCATGATCCTCATCATCATTTGTAATATTAAGAGCAATAGTGAATGAAAAAATATCATCAACAATTATTTCATTTCGATCCAAGATTTTTCTGTACCAACAAAACCAATCATAATTTCATTATTTTGTTTCTCTTAATGAGAAATTGATATTTCTTCAGTTTTTGGTAAATTTTCTTCTTCTGGGTCAATGGGACGAATGCTATTTGATTGATCAATTTCTTTTATTTGATTAGTAGGCAATAATTCTTCAGAAGTGCTAATTTCATTTTGTAACTTTTCTTATGTTTTCCTCTTTCGGGGAATTTTGTCTTTTAACCCAATTGGCCTTCCACGTTTCAGATGTACTTTACTTTCTTTAGTTTTATCGTGTTGTCCTTCAAGAATCTCAACACGTGCTAGGACATTTTCAGTTGGAATATGTGATTCAATTGTTTTTCTTGAATCAATAAATGCATTAAGAATTTGGTTTACAATATTTTGCAAATGAATGATCCTTTGAACTTCAAATTCACATTGATTTGAACCATGATCAAGATGAGATAATGATGATACATGTCATGTAATCTCACGTCGTTCATTTATTTTTATCTTTTCTACCCCTAACGATGGAAAACCTTGTTCATCAAAATGGCAAGCCGCAAATCGTGTGGTAAAAATATCTCCAGTTAAAGGCTAAAGATGCCTAATTTTGATGGATGATTGAAACCAACATAAATTCTAAGTCTTCGTTGCAAACCCATTTTATTTCTTTGTGGGGGAGCAACTGGGACATAAACAGCACATCCAAAAATTTTCAAATGAAAAATATCTGGTCGTTGGCCAAAAACAAGTTGTGAAGGTGAATATATATGATAAGAACTTGGTTGAATGTGGATTAATGATGCAGCATGTAGTATTGCATGTCCCCAACATGAAAAAGGCAAATTTGATCTAAGAATTAATGGTCTTGCAATTAATTATAAATGCTTAATCAAAGATTCAGCTAAACTATTTTGTGTATGAGTGTGTGCAATAGAATGCTCAATATCAATCCCAATAGACATGCAATATTCATGAAAAGATTTATATGTAAATTCACCCGCACTATCAAGTCTAATTTTTTAAATAGGAAAATAAAAAAATTGTGCTCTCAATCTAATGATTTAAGCAAGAAATCTAGTGAATGCAACACCACGACTAGAAAGTAAAAAGACATGTGACCATCTAGTTGATGCATTTATTAAGACCAAGAAATAACGAAACGGTCCCCAACTTGGATGTATAGGGCCACATATATCCCCTTGAATTCTTTCTAAAAATTTAGGAGATTCAAGACTTACTTTCATTGAAAATAACCGAATTGCTAAATTCCCTTGAGAACAAGCAGCACATGGACTTTCAGTTGGTAAAAGAATCTTCTGGTTCTTTAATTGATGTCCATGTGAATTTTTTATAATACGACGCATCATGATTGATCAAGGATGCCCAAGTCGATCATGCCAAAGTTTAAAAATCTTTGAATCAGAGAACTTCTAGTTCATTGTAAAGTTTATTTCTATTATTCTTATAATTGTATGATACAACCCAGAAGAAATAGAATGTAGTTTTTTCAATACATACTTCTAGTATGAAATAGTTAAAGTAATACAAAGAAATTCAGAATTATCTTCACTAGATGTTTTAATATGGTATCTGTTTTGACAATTATCCTTAAAACTAAAGCAAATTTCTGCTAGATCTACTGGAGTATAAAACATTATTTATTTATCATTTTGTACCATTTGGTAACATATTATTAGCTCTTCTAGAGCCTTCATTTAGATTAGCAGAACCAGATATTGTATTAACATTAGCCTTAGCTAATATTAAATTATGTAAATATTTTTTATCTCGTAGAATTGTGTGCGTTGTCGCACTATCTATCAAACATTCATCTTTATTATTTACCAAGTGATTGTTCAAATTCATTATATATATTTACACATGGATATAAAATAAGTCAATTAAATATAAAGAATATTCAAGTAGTATAAAAAAACATTACAGAAAATGTTTTATTAAAGAAATTGAAAAGTGACACACCAAATTCTCATAAAACACTCAAAAATAATAAACACTCTTGCAACATAAACTCAAACATACCGTAAGTATAAAGAAACAAACCAAACTTAAAACACTCCAATACTTATTTTAGAATTTAAATACACCATATTTTAAAAATAACACGCTTTAAAGCATAGCACTTTTAATCAATTTTCACATGTCCATCACCAATCATATGGTCAATTTTACCATTTGGATCTTCAAAAAAATCTGAAATATCCAAATGAGTTATATAAATTGAATTTTCATGATCAATGAAATTTGTCTCAATTTCTTTTCCTTTTACCTTTTTGGATGCTTGATAAAGATCAACTAATTGTTTTGGTGTACAACAAACACGAGACTAGTGTCCTTTCACACCACATCTGAAGCAAACATTTTCATGATCCTTTGGAGATTTTTTTTGTGGATCTTACTGTTATTCCACTTCAAGTGGTTTGATCGATATTTCTTGTTATAGCCACTGCGACCTTGCTTATTTTTGTAACCAGGCTTCGGCCACGAACTCGATTAGCACTATAATTATTGGCTGAAGTACCATTCACTTCAGGGATTGGTACATATCCAGTCAGATGAGACTGATGGTTTCTCAATAAAAGTTCATTATTTTTTTCAGCCACTAAAAGATATGAGATTAATTCATAATACTTTCTAAATCTCCGCTCTCGATATTGCTACTGTAGGAGCAAATTTGAAGCATGAAAAGTAGAAAATATCTTTTCTAACAAATCTACATTAGTAATCTTCACTCCACATAATTTTAATTGAGAAACAATTTTAAATAATGCATAATTGTATTGATTAACAAATTTAAAATCTTGTAATCGTAAGTGCATCCAGTCATAACGAACTTTTGGAAGTATAACAGTTTTTTTTTGATTAAATCTTTTATTAAGACATTTCCAAAGGACATATGGTTCTTTGGCCGTAACATACTTACTTTTCAATTGTTCATGAAGATGGTGGCAAAGAAAAATCATCGCCTTGGTATAGTCTTGGGTTGATGCATTATTATTTTCTTTAATAGTATCTCCAAGATTCATTGCATCAAGATGGATTTCAGCATTCAAGACCCATAATAGATAATTATTACCAGAGATATCAAGTGCCACAAATTCAAGTTTTACGAGATTCGACATTTTCAAATAGCTATAAAAAAAAACAAAGATAAATGATTGATTCATTATTAACAAATAAATATTAAATATGTCATATAATCACTTATGGTAATATGATAATAGTAAAGTTCCGTAATGATCACATATCATACGATTCATGTCACAAAATTCATTTCAAATCTTATACCATCAATTATGCATATTTCAAGAGACATAATGGAGACAAGTAATATAGATGCAACTTTGAGAAGTCATTCTTATTGCAAATACAAACATGATAATAATAGCTAATATAACATGTCATCATTAACAAACAATAATAGTTATATAACAATTAAAATTGATAGATATAATAAATAAAAGAATTATACTATCAATTATGCATATTTCAAGAGATATAATGGAGACAAGTAATATAGATGCAACTTTGAGAAGTCATTTTTATTGCAAATACAAACATGATAATAATAGCTAATATAACATGTCATCATTAACAAACAATAATAGTTATATAACAATTAAAATTGATAGATATAATAAACAAAAGAATTAATACCTGATCAAAATAAGAGTCGTGCTGATAACGTATTAGAAAAACTATTAGCTAGCAACACAAAATAAAGAAACAACACAAGATAAAGAGTAAGATGAGGGAGCAATATATTATAGAGTGATTTTATTCATTCAAGTGTGTGTACAAAATAAGGAAATAATCTCTCCTTTTATAGTTACATAATCACTACATGAAATTAATAAAAACATTATGGGTCATAATTCCTTGTGAGATAGTGAGAGTTATATAGAAGTCAAAAGTTGTTAATGGGAGATAGTGGAGAGACTAATAGATGTATCTTATGAACATCCACATTTATTTTAATAAATTAATAACAAACTTAAATAATATTAAATTATAACTTAATATGTTAATTTGCTAATTCTCAAAATTACAAAATTACGTTTGATTAACAATAGTCAAAATCTAAACTAGTTTTTCTCTCTTTTAATTTCTTTTTTTCTTGTTAGATCAAATTATCTTTCTCTTAGTTTTCACTATAACATTATAGTTTTTACCTATTATTATTATTTAGAATTTGTGCTTCTAAGATATGATAGAAAAGTTCTATAGATTCAAAATGATACAAAAACTTTATTTTTGATTTTTACATGATGAGTATTGATCCTTTCATTTTGTTTAGCTTGCAATAAGAATAAATTTGTTAATTTTTTAACAATTTTATTTGTTAAATACAATATTTATTTCATGTATTAAAATAATTTTTAGTGAGGGAAGGAGATGAAAGGAGAGAGCATAAGGTCAAATAAGTAATTAATCAAATTATATTTTGACAATAAAAATTTTAATTCAAAAAAGAGCGCAATGAGAAATTTAACGGGGTTTAAATAATTCCACTTTAATTAAAGCCACACATAACTTTTACTAGAATCTCTTTCCTCTCACAAATGGCAAACGGCTTTGTCTCTTTTAAAATTTACGTTTGATAAATTAAAATAATTGAGGATAACAAAATGTGCTTTTAGATTATGTTTTCTTTTGTAAAACGAATTTCAACTCAAAGATTGGTTCCTCTATGCTGCTATTTAAAAATCCCAATATGACTAGTGGGATTAATGTAGATCATTAGATGAAATTTATCGTTTACAATAATTAAGTAAGATTAAACAAAAAAATTTTAAAGTGTTTATCGCGTAGTTAACTCTTTACCATTTAAATACCTTAAATTTAATAAAGGATAAGAAATCATGCGAGTTAAATAAGATAAGAGAAATTTACAGTTTGGAAAGAAGAAGAAACTAATTCAAACACAACAATCAAAAGCCACAAAAATCTGATTATTTAATGCTTTATATGTACAAAGTATAATTAATTATACTATTTATAAATCGGTATAAAAATTACGTTATGTAAATTCTTTCTTATAAGTCAATTGTTAAATAAATTTCAATTACTCATAAACAAATTGTAATTTCATCTTACATCACTAAATTATAATTAAATTACTTGGTTGCTGTAAATTTTGTAATGCATTAATGTTGATTTTGATAATTTATACGTATAGTAAAAAAAGTTAAAAAAATAATCCTCATATATAATGATTTATCTTATAATTGATGAAAAACATAAACTCATGAAATTCATTTTAATAAGCACAAATGCTGAATTTCTATAATGAATGAATTCTTAAAAAAAAAATCTATAATTAATGAATAAATTAAAATATCAAATTAATGAATAAATGAAAATATCAATCATACAATTAATATAGTATTTGGGAATTAGATTGATTAACAAAGATTGAAGCCATCTTTATGTTCAATGGCAACAATCTTTACATTGATCAATAAAGATGATGACAATCAATCGTTTTGTTTCCACTATTATTTTATTTTTATCAAATCTCAATAAAGATTTTAAATTTTTTCGATCTTTTTAATGGACAATTACACAATTTTCTAAACATATTTATCATTACATAAATCTAATTTTCATTGTGTGTGATTTTATAATTTTCATCATATTTTATTATTTTATATTATATCATTCACCATATACTGTGCCTAACATTATCAAAATAACTAACAATAGAAACTATCTATTTGTGGCAGCTTTAACAATTTTATGATTCAATTCACAAACCATTTATTATAAGTTGATGAGATTTTTTTAAAGCGTTTAATTCACATATAAAATTTACATATTAATATTTCAAATTTTCAAAACTAGTATTTTAAACAACAAAATGAAATGGTACATCTAAATAATGTGTACAAAATACATCGAATTTAGAGTTTTTTTGAAAAGAAAAGATTTGATTCTAAGTCTTATAGAACTTTATAATGATTTTGTTTAAATATATGCCCTTGTTAAAAAATGTCCAATTGTATTTTTCTTTTATATTTTTTAGTGAGACAATGACTAAAAATAATTATTTATTACTTATGTATAAAAAAATTATTTGTAATAATATAATATAATGAGCAATTATACGTATCCCAACATTTAAACTACAATTTAAGTCCCAACTGATGTGACATTCATTTATTAAATAACGGTTAAGTAATTTTACTAATTATGAAATCTATTATCCAATAAATAAGAAACACATTGCAATGGGACTCAAGTTGGGACTCAAATATTGAGATTTTTAATATTATTATAATATAATATAAGATAGACCTAAATTAAATTAAAATTTAATCAATTACCTGTAACTTAGACTACTGATAACTATCCATTAAAGATAAATCAAGAGTAGAGATGTTTCATTTTAAATGAAAGATAAATCAAGGGCAGAGAGGCTTCATTTCAAATCAGATGGTTTATAATAATCTCACTATTGATACTGTAATTCTTTTAATAGAATCGTAGAGAAATCCTTTTATCAAAGATAGAGATGAAAGCCAAGTGTTCATGACGATTGGAGGATAGCACGATTATTAAGATCCCTAGACTGCAACTGTAACTCAACATATACCGGAACAAAACGACAATAATAGAGTAGGTTAAATAAAAAAATTAAATTTATTATAGTATTTGTACATTTTTCTTCCAAAAGTTAATTATCGAGATTTAGACAACTTAACATCTATTATGGTGTTCAATTAGACAGTGAAAAAACACCTTAATAATTAAATATGCAAATCACATACACCCAAATTTTCAAACTCACAACAGGATCAGTATAATTTACCAAACACTGAATTACTTTCTTGTGCTGTAAGTATTCATCATCGTAGCAAAAGCAGATTATTTTATTAACGAAAACTAATCTTAAGAATGTAAATATTTAATAAAAACTATCGAAAATACATTTAGAGAGCTAAAATATGTTACACCCAAAACAACAAAGAATTCCCATCTAGAAATAAATGAAGCATTAACCAAAAGATATTATACAACAAAACAACAGCTAGCAATGGTCAGCAGTCTTTATGAGAAGAAGCTATCAGATCTGCACCAGCAAGATAACACGAATAAGGCGCTAACATTTACCCGATATACAAACTCTAAATCATTTCACATTTTCTTAGTCCATGTCAAAAATCTCAGAAATTTTGTTAGTGTAGTCTATAGATTTTCCTGTCTCGTTTTACTATTCCCCGTTTTATTAATTTCACCCAATGGAAATTAAAATTTCCCATCTGAAATATGTGATTCTCAGACCATCAGGTTGGGGAAAGCATACCTCAGGCATTTTACATGCGGTAATCAATGTTTCTCCAAGAAAAACAGGTCCTGAAGACAACACCACTGCTTAATTGCTGAAAAACCGCTGAAAGGAGAGGTACCAATAAGATTCACAGAGAGGACAATAAAACCAGTGTAGCGCTTACACATGAATATTTAAACTGCAAATGTATACACATTTGTTCACAGATTGAGGCACAAAATTCCATAACAAGCTACATGGAAAATTTTTCTAATAGACAACAATAAAATATCCCCTAATCAATGGAGGAAACACGGGCTTCAGAAAATGACAGCTCCCCAAATTTAGAGGATTTGCTAACATATGTGTAACTATAAACTTACAAATTCTTTTCCATTGATTTGTGCAGGTGGAACCATGCAGATGGCATGGGCAGTAAGAAAATGATGAAATAATTAATATTTCAGTATTTTTTTGAACTTTTAAAAATGGGGTAATGCACAAAATACTAAAGGCCTTAAAACGAAGCTCTTCTCATAGGATTCAATAGTCAACTAACTCCTTGTGGAAGAACAGACATTCAGGTGTCACCTTTTCCAAGCAGGAGAGCTATAACTAATCTATGGAATAATGATAAATACTTACAAAGTATGTACCCCAAAGTCTTGGATCGTAGTGATGTGGTGCTGCATTCAGACTGCCATTTCAGTACAGTAATTTCATTATCCAACCATCTACGTATTGGTCATGAATGAATGCGACACTCACTTTGCCTCGAATACTTGGAATTAAGTTGTGATTGTAGCATAACTGCTAACCTACTATCAGTTCCACTGATCACATAGTATTTTGTCTCACTTGACGGAATTAACAGTTCAACTCTGGAGAAGGTGAAAACTGGAACATGGATCGCTTAATAAATGAAGGCTTGGATCCAACTCATGCAACCACCTTAATTTAGCATATGAAAATCATACATGTCTATTCATTTTCTACCACATTGTTAAAGCAGCTGATCATTATCAAACTGTTATGTTGTCGTAATTTTTCAATTCATGATCTTCTATATCCTAGGTCTCGCATAAACCTAAACTTTAAAATGAAAGAGCAAAATAAGAAGAAGAAGGATAATTGGTGTACAAATGGAATTCGCAAATTATTCAATGCCTATCCCTCCTCGACCATGTATAATACAAATATGAATATGGCTACAGTGACTTGAGGTGGTCTTTTTTATTGTCATATAGCTTTGTTTTGGCATTGAGACAGAAATTAATATATCTTTCAGATCTTAAGATATTCCCAGCTGTTGATACCATTCAGTCCATTTCTCATGTCAAATCTAACAGACCATTAGTGTGCGGTACAAGCGAAGCTTTCATTTTTAGTGTTCTACACTATCAACTGCCAGTTCATTCACCACAGCAACTACCAACATTACTTCCCATATCATGACAAGCCAACTACAAATACTTATCAAAATCTTATCAAGACCTTTAGATTCTCAGAAATTAGACCCTCTGACAGAGAAATCAGAGTGCAAGGACTTAAAACATAAGACAAAAAGCTGGCATTGCACTTGGTCTGAAGTAGTAAACCAGAGACAGCAGGGCAGAAAATCCATGAAGACAACCTATTAAAGCATAGAAGAGGCTTTCCCAATTCTATCCAAAGAACTTGGAACACGCATGGATCCTATGCACAAATCTGAAATGGCAATCCGAAATTTTAAGGATAAAGCTCCAATACCAGCGCTCTTTTACTCTCATCATGACAAATATAGAGATAAATTTGCCAAAATGTCACAAATCAAAGTACAGAATTACCAGGATAAGAGCATTTATTAGGAGTTCAAACACAGAGCTCACATCACAATCTGTATAGAGCATTACACATCAGTTGAGAGTAAAAGAATGAATTAAGAAGAAATATATAGGAATGAAGTGATGCCTTGGCAATGGTGTGAATTCTTCAGAGGTGACGTAAAATTATTGGAATAGAATATTGGAAAGGTAAACAATATTTACTAAAACCAGCTAAAAAGTGAGTAGAATGAGGAAACACTAGAAACAGAATGAGAACACACAGACAAGCGAGATAGAAGAAAAATCCATGACACCATGCTTCCTATAAGGTAAAGCACTCGGTCTAACTAGATCTTAGGAGACGCATAGGTTTTCAACTTCTCCTTATCCCAGTATCCTAATTCCCACTTTAACCAATAACCACTAAATAAAATACGGTTTGCTTATTGTTAGAAAAAGGGAGAAATATGTTCACAATTCAAAGATGTTAGTACATGAGTATTGGTTATTAGTCCAGGGCTATCTTTCTATATTTTATTTTATAGATGCTTTCACATATAATTGCACAAGAAAGAAGCATAATGAAGGATATAGTAATTGACTTGGCTCAACGAGAAAGAAGCATCTCTACCTCTTCTTTTTTTCTCCAACCCCCACCCCCCCCCTCCCTTTTTCTTTTTAAGAAATAGTGTTAAGATAGAACAATCTTTGCCTCTTACTATGAAGTTCATTGTCCCAACCTATAAAACACATGCGGAGCATGAAAGTACAAGAAACATGTACACAATGCAGCAGTAGATAATTGACAGGACACAGAAATCCCTCAGAGGCAAGGCCAATGTAAGATTAAAAGCAGTACAATATATCCAAAACAGGCA
Organism: Murraya paniculata; assembly: GCA_030449075.1. Lineage (NCBI taxonomy): Eukaryota > Viridiplantae > Streptophyta > Magnoliopsida > Sapindales > Rutaceae > Murraya > Murraya paniculata. The sequence continues at coordinate 99,882 of JAEVFN010000163.1, read as the reverse complement.
GTGGACAGGAAAGTTAGCTTAGCTAATGACTGACCCATTAAAAATTCTTGACCCATTAAAAATAAAGCAGAGATGTGTTTCACTGATTTGAGCTCACAATATGACAGCAAATCTGGTACAACAGAAGAAAACATTTTCTTAGAGAGAGAGAGAGAGAGAGAGAATACCAGTTACCAATGGTCTACAATTACGATTCAGAGATTGCTTTATAGCCGCCTTCCTCAAGAACTGTTGCTATGGAGACATCCCCAGTTTTTATGATTCTTCCATCTTCCTAAAAGACCATACATATTATCCAAAATAATTTCAATAAGAACAAAGACTTAAAATGTGTGTATTTATTAAAAAATAAAGTTGACAGGTGATCAAAGTCTCATAAAGTTGAGGGTTATATATTATATATATATATATATATATATATATATATATATATATATATATATATATATATATATATATATATATATATATATATATATATATATTCTTTCTTTAAAAAAAAAAATCATTGATAAGCTCCTTTAGGCCTAATTACATTATTGAGTTGAATTTCTCTTCATACCTTGAACTTTAAATTCTAGCTTTAAAAAAAAAAAATTATTATTACAGTAAAACCTCTCTATAGTGATACTCTATAAAGGACTAACCTCTATATAGTCATAAAAAATTTTGACCCCAATGTGGGCCAGTTACAAATAAGAATAAATTTCATATTATAATAAGTTATAATTTTCTAGATCCCGTCTGAAGAAACTTGCTTCTACATAGTAATAATTGTTTGTATATTCCAAAAATATATGCTATGTTACATTAAAGGTTTAAGATGGAACAAAATATTTTTTGAAGTTGTTTGGGACAATGTTTTATACAATGTACTGTAGAGAAAAAAAATTAAAGAAAATGCAAATATTTAGGCTTTTAAGACGAGTTTGCATAACACTACATAGATACACATACTAGTTTTTGGAAACTATGTCTATCTCTTATCAATGTCTATACATTGGATTTGACATGTTCTTTTAATTAATTAATAATGTAGTGCATACTTTACATCTATATCACTTGCACTAAGGATAATTAAGTCAAAATATTAATTTCTGCAACTACAAATCTATTAAATTATATCCTCCACAGAGTAATAAAATTAGCTTGGTCCCAACAATATGATCATAGAGAGATTTTACCACATTACAACGAAAAGTAAGAGAAATATATAAGCAAGCAAATCCTTTTAGCATCAACCTCCGTAGCACGTTTTTCATAAACCTAGCCCTCCCAACGGTCAAAAGAAGGACAAAGTCAAGGAACAAGGTGGACCAGGATTTGATTTTTATAAAAATAACAAAATAAAAAACTGAATACATGTTGAAATTGAAAATATTTCACAAGAGTTAATATGTTCAACAACAGCAGCTAATTTAAGATATCTGACCTGGCTTTTCAAATAAATATAGACCTTTTAGGTTATGGTTGAATGCATTTAGTGATAATTTAATGTTTTTAGCATCCAACAAGAGCTCAATGACGATTTCAAGTTACCCTATGTGACTACGAGATCCCCCGTATGTAATTAACTTATTATCCCATTAGTATTAAAGCCTTTTGATACACACTCCACCACAAATACAAATCCACAAAGTAATGTTCTAACATTCAGTTTGACTCACCATGATATGGATAAATGTAGGGTTTATAAACTCCAAAAGCCGTCTATAATGAGTTATCATCAGTAAAGAATTCTTAGGAGTCAAAAGTCCATTCACTGCTTTTGCTACATCTCTAAGTGCATCAACATCCAACCCTGAATCGATTTCATCTAATATAGCCAAGTCTGCTCCTAAAACCTGTAATCCACAGAAGCAAACGCCAAATGAGAAATAAGGAAATTTAAATATCAGGTCTCATCTCAGCTTTCCAAGAAAACAGGAACTCAAATGTGCATGAAACCTAAATATCTACGTCTTCCCCATCCCACTGCACTTTTTGGCTTAAGGGAGTCTCGTCCAAGATTTTTTGCTCCAATTTCATTCATCAAAAAGAATAAAAATGTAAAAACACACTCAAATCTCAATGTTCAATATACAAGCAAGAGCAAGCTCAAATGCAGAAAGAGCATATAATTCCTTCTCATCAATTTCAACCCTATACAAAATAATATAACCATTTTCAAACCCTAAGCTCAAAAACCAATGAAATCTTACAAGTGATAATTTTTCTATTATATCAACCACTGTAACAGGCATATGGAGGAAACAGCCATCTTTTTGGGGCTTCAAATCATTATCAAGTGATTTTCCTTATAAGAAACAGATCAGAATCAAATATAAAGTGAGAAAGCATATTCATACCGCAAGCTGTAAAATTTCATTGCGTTTCCTTTCGCCACCGCTAAATCCTTCATTGACATTTCTATTAAGAAAGTCAGTCTTCATGCTCACAAGTTCTAGTTTAGGGTACATGTAGGCATAAAACTGCAAGCACAAAACATGATAAAAAGCAAATTAAACATACTCCAACCAGAAGCATCAAACACAGAAAGATAACTGACAATATGTTTGGAAGTACTTCCATATAATGGAGCTATTGAAGAAAAGCAACATATTGAAAAAGCACCTCCTAAGTAAAAGAATGGAAGCTAATTTAGCATATGTTAGTGAGTTGCGACTGCTGTGTTCATGCTTAATTTCACTACTAATTGGCAGTTGATATTTATGAATCATACAGTCATTAATATCCAACCTCAATTGGTCCAAGCTCGGGCTGACCAAGTTTTCTTCTACGAGCATTATAAGCCATGTGAAGGAAGTCTATATTGTTGACTCCTGGTATCTCAACTGGAGACTGGAAACTCATAAAAAGGCCAGCAAGTGAGCGTTCTTCGGGTTCCATTTCTAGCAGATTCTCCCCTTTAAACATGACACTCCCTCCTGTCACTTCATAATCCGGATGCCCAACCAGAACCTACACACCGTTCAAGCCCTAATTTCAGCAATTTTTATTTATTTCTTATTTTTACAGATAAAAATGTTAAGAAAATTAAAAATAAAAAATAAACCTTCGAAAGAGTGCTCTTTCCAGAACCGTTCTTTCCCATTATGGCATGAACCTATAGATGAAAATCAAAAGAATTAAGCTAATGCTTTCATTTCATTGATTGTAGATTTAAGTTGAAAACTGAAATTTTGAAACTGACCTCTCCTTCGTTGACCAAGAGATTGACGCCCTTGAGAATTTCCTGCTTGGACTCGGCGATCGCGGCCGTTAAGCCTGTGACTTGAAGCAAAGGCTGGCTTTTCTCATCCTGGCCGTGGGAGGAAGATTTCAAAGGAGAATCGACGGCGGAGAAGGCGGCTGTTACACGGTTGATAGATAGATGGTGATGATGGTGGCTTGAGCGGCGACGGAGAAGGGAAAGGGCGGGACGGGTAAATACGAATGATTTAGAGGGTAAATTTGAGAATTTGAATGAACAACAACAGGGACTAGGGTTGCTAGGTAGAAATGCAGCCATCACAGCACAGCAGTCAGGCAGTCAGCAGTTTGCTGCTTTATACATATATAAAATCGCAAGTTTCGAATTGGATTTGTCGAATTGGATTTGTTGGTGGTGAAAATCATACGGCTTGAACAGGTTTCTTCCGCTGGTTTTCTTGGAAAATCAATTTCAAAATAACTTTTAATTTTGGTCTGGTATGTGATATGATAAGACTGAAATACCCCGTTGTTACCAAGCACTAAAACAGTCCTATCTGAAAATGAAATTATCAGATTCGAATCGGATCGGATTTTGATCTCTAATCCGATTTTATTCGGATAATATCAAATCTGATCCAATCCAACAACCCTATTGAATTGCTAAATTAAATAAAAATAATAATAAAATAAAATATATTATATAACTAAAATATGTTAAAACATAAATAATAATACTAAGGCTAGTAAATAAGGGTGCGTTCTATGTTATTTTGAAATCTTGTTTTCTATTTTTTGAATTTAGGAAACACCAAACACATGTTTGGTATATATTTTTTAAAATTTTTTTGGAAATATAAAATTCAATCTCCACTTTTGACAAAGAAAATAAGAAAATAATTTTTTCTAATTTTTCTTATTTCCCAATATTAAGTTTCAAAATGAACAACTTTCTTGCACCATCTCTCAAAATAATAATACGATAAAACCTCTTTATAATCATTTTATTTGGACCAATTGATTTATTATTGTAAGAAGGTTATAACTTAGTAAAACAAAGGATTATCCAAGACCTACATCGAGGTATTGACGATTGTTCTCAAATATTGCATAATAGAATGGGATACGATGAGATAGAGTTCAATAGAAATAATGACACAGGGAATGTGTTACCTACTTTTAATGGTCAAAGTGTACTCTAATTCTTTAATTCAGAATGAATCAAATCTCTCAAAGTAGAATTCAAACCTATGACCAGTTAGTTAACAATTGATCGCTCTACTTTGGAGCTATTGAGGAATAGTGAAAGATTATATCTCATAGAGTTTAAATTTCGTTCTCAGCTCATGACCAATATGAACTCAAAGTTTCCTTCGTAACTATTAAAACTTTTTCGGAATGTCTCTGTTCCGTGCCTTGTTTTTTAGGAAACCCCAAAGTGACTCTATTTCACTATATTTCATCCATATCCCAGTTCTGATCTTTTAATATCCCTTTGATGTCATTAACATAAGAATTGACATTTCTATATATAGAAAATTAAAATCATCATATAATAATCCATAAATTGAAATAGAAAAGGAAAAAAGGTATGTTTGTGATGATTTTTCAATCTTTTATTCTCAATAATCTAGTATCCTTATGCATAAACATAATCAATTCGGTCATTATGATCTAACTCTATTATGAATTTACGACCACATTTTCCATAGGGCCATCGTATCTCTTCTTTATCCGAGTTCGGGTTATGAAAGAAGAAGAAGAAGGTATCAGCAATAACTAGTTTTATTATGGGACAGCACATGATGTTCATATATATCTATTATGCCCCTTGGTATTTAGCATTTGCTATACCACATACAATAACTGTCCTAGCTCTATCGTATTTTTTGTTTTGTTTCTTTTGGAACAATCCCAAACCTTTTTTTTAAATTATAGATTTACTACCAGAAATTTAATGCGTAGTCTTAGCATTCAATATTTATTATTGAGTAATCTCATTTTGCAATTATTCAACCATTTCCTTTTACCAAGTTTAATGTCTGCCAAATTAGTCAACATATATATATTTCAATGTAATAGCAAAATGTTATTTATAACAAGTAGTTTTGTTGGTTGGTTAATTTGTCACATTTTATTCATGAAATGGGTGGTTGGTATTTGTTCTGATGAAGCAGAAAAAGTCTATTAGGTCTAATGTACTTTATGATTTGATAAGTATGTTGTACCAGGATTGAGAAAACTATGGCTTACCCATTTTCATTATGAAACTAAAAGTAAAAGAACTCAAAGACAAAAGAAAGAGATGTAGAAATAGAAAAAAAAAAAAAACATTTGAAAGAGACTAAACATGAACAAGACGTATCTGTTGAAGAAGATCATTCTCCTTCCCTTTTTTTGTAAGAAAAGGAGGATTTGGACAAAGTTGAGGAAATGGAAGAGATCTGAGTTAATGCAAAGGAAAAGAAAAAAAAAAATAAAAACAAAGTATGTATCCACTTGTTTATGAAACTTCTAATCTGGATGGGAATCAAGAAAAAATTAAAAATAGAAATATTTAAATTATTTAAAGAAAAAAGAAGAGAAATATTTAATATTAAAAAACTAATACAAAAAATAAATATAATAAGAGATAAAAAGAGATGGGACTTCCCTTATATATTTTATACCTTCCATAAAAAAAAAAAATAATTCTAATACCAACCCCATTTGTAATCCCATCAATCCCAATGAAAAAATAAATTTGTAATAACAATCTCATTTGTAATTCCATCAATTACTCGTCTATTGTACAAATGAGTTAGTTCCACTGATCTTCTTATCCCTTCGGTTAAGAATCTTTGTAGAAAGCACCTATATAAGCACAATTATATGATGAAACATATAGAAAATTAAATATTTTGTCCTAATGAATTCTTTTAGGTCCTCTCTTAATAAATAGATTCAGTATGTTATAATTGTGTAAAAATGAGAAAAAAAAGTTTATATAAAAAGGAGGCTATAAGTATTTTGAAATATGTTATATTAACGAAAAGGGTTGGATTTTTTTAAAACTTTATACTAATCAACAAAATGAGTTGAATTTGATGTAAGATATTTAGAGACGAAGTTAACAATTTTGATAAAATATTTGAATCGGTTACTTCTTGATTCAAAGGAATGGTTATTGCTCTACCAAACAAAGAAAATAAAACTAATACAAATGTAACAAATAATATATTATATTGTCTAATTTGTGATATTAAAAAAAAGTCTTAACTGCACTAAAAGGAAAATAGTAATAAAGGGCGTATTTGTTAGAGAGTACTAGCAATTCAATGAGTTTTCTTCTCAAAAGCCCATTTATTATTATTCATTGTTAATTAAACAACTAAATGAAATTTGTTTTTAATTGGTTCTGGCTCTTGTTTACCCCATAAAGATATTGAATAGAAGGAATTTCTTCTTTTGCTACTATAATTTTGAATGCAAATGTTAAAAGGCCCCTCAAAAGTAAGTAAATAAATGTGAAATTTATAAATGCAGTTAATCCGATTGTGAAAAAAGCTATTGTTGCAAAAATCTGCGAATATAACCAACTATTATTATGAATTTTATTTTTGGACAAAAAAAAGTAAGAGATAGAATACTACAAAGAGAAAGAGTACCTGATAAAAAAGTGATTTTTATAATCAAGAGGTGTAGTTATAAAAATCAATGTTTTGACTTAGTTATCCTTGATGCAAGTGATATAAAAAGTAAAGTATATAATTTATTAAAGGAACATGTCAAATATAATGTATAAATATTATAAAAATTATAGATATAGTTTTAAAAAACTAATACCTATGTCTATGTAGTGTTATGTAAAGTTATCTTAAAACTCTAAATGTTTGTTTTCTATTTCTTGTTTTTCTCTCAATATAAATTTGATAATACTTTATATTATATAAGTAATTGACCAAAACAACTTCAAAAAAAAAAAAACTATTTTGTTTCATCCTAAACCTTTTTTTTTGTAACATATCATATATTTTTTGGAATATACAAATAATTATTTCTATGTGGAGGCAAGCTCCTTAAAGCAGAGTTTAAAAAAATTATAACTTAATATAATGTGGAGTTTATTTTTATTTATAAAAAGTAGGACCAGAATCTTTTATAACTATATAAAAATTATTATTATATAGAGCATTACTTTAGTAATTGTAATAACAACAACATCATCACCAACAATAATAATTAATAATGTTATAATAATAATAATAACATTATTAATTATTATTATTATATCAAAAAATCCAATTTCCCTCAATAATCTTTTATTTTCCTTTTTTGTACATTACAATATTTAAGTTTTTATATATTAATTAAATCAAATTATGGTCTTGTTGGGGATTAAGGTTAAAATTTAATAACCTGCTTATTTTATTATCTTCTCCATTTTGACTTCTACTTCTAAAAGTAGATTGGGTTGCTTTTTTTTTTAAATAACTTATTAAAAAGCCATCACACATTTTTAAAATTCTTATTATAACCTTAATATTTTAACCAAAACATTATGTCTTTTTTTTATAAACCCCAATATATAAACAATTAAATAACATATTACTACCATAATCAATTATTGATACAACATTATTGAAGTTTTGATCTAGTAAGTTCATATATTTTTTATTTTACTTTTATTTTCCAGTATAAGAATTAATAAAACTTGCATATGATTATGTAAATTTTCTTTGAACTATGAACAATTTCACATGAAAGCTAAGTCTGACTTTTGAAATTGTAATTTGATGACCATGTCTTTTAACATCCAATCTGTTTATATTTTTTTCTACGTTCATGGTGTTTATTACAATAAGTTTAATATGAATGGAATGCATATTATTTTTTATTTTATTTGTCCTACATATTAGTATGAATTTTTATCATATTTTATGTAATATATTATGAAGTTCGTTAGATTTTATTTAATTGAGTTTTTTGCATTTTATGTAATTTTATGTGTTTTAAAAAGAAAAAAGTAACTGTAAAATTTTTTTTAAAAGTACTATAAAAAATAAAAGGTAATTTAAACTTATGTTTATTTTAGTTATTATATAACAAAACAACACTTTCCTAGTAAAATTACCAAAAGCGTTTGTACTACTTTTCAAACTTACAACGACTACAACCATACTATTTATGAAACACCAAGCTACTTTTTTAATTAATAACTTATTTTGACCACACAACATAAACAATTTATTTAGTAGGTACCGCAATCCCAAATTGACCATAAGTATAGTTTATCATTTTTTTAAACAAATAAACTTAACTAGATCCCCTAATTTATTCTTAAAATTAAAATAATAAAATTAATTAAATATTACTTAATATTTAGTTATTATTCCAATAATAATTCTTTAAAATATCCCCATTGAATATATTTTATTTTTTTCATTTTCAGGATTATTTTTGAAAATAATACTGAAAGCATTTTTAAATTTTGAAATTAAATTTGAAAATAACATTTTAATTCCCATTTTTATTTCATGAAAATAAGAAAACTATACCAAATATGCCTAACCTAATTCAATATGAAATATCATATTTGAATTTAGTGCCTACTTGGTATGTTTTATCTAATGGTCATAATTACTTATTTAATCCTACAAGCTTTTTGTTTTTAGTTTTTGTTGTTGTTTTTTAGATATTTTGAAGATTAAATATCCTACTTTGTCTTTACAACGAAAAAGATAAAATTTTAGATTTTTGGGGGTAGATGTTCAATTTTTTTTTTAAATTTTAAAATGTCTAAAATATTATTTACTTATTTAAAAATCATATTTCATTCATTTCATAATATAATTTTTTAAAAAATACCTATTAAAGTAATTTTACAATTTTCAACAAAATTTTGCATTGACAACAAAACAACTATTTTTTTTTTTTAGGGTAAAAGCTCTACTTGTACAAGCTTCGATAACAAAAATTCTATTTAAATAAGTTATATTTGAAAAGTTATACCAGGTGGAGCCTTAACTACAATTCTAACTAGATGGGATTTGATGGGTGTTGTTTATAAACTTATATTTGTTGGTTAATTATGTTTAATAATTACATTTAATTAGTAGTTATTTTGTAATAATGCATAAATGGAGAAGTGTGATAAAATAATAAGTAATTGGAGTGGGCTGTAAAGCTAAACTTAAAAAGTAGTTTTTGCCCTTTCTTTTTTCCAAAAATTTAGTTGTTAAATAATGGCTAGAGGGCCTACTTTTAACATAGAGGACTTCGGTTCATTTGTAGGCAAGACCAACAGTTTAATTTGATTTTTGAAGGAGCCATGTCAACAATCCACATCAACGTCACATATGCAGCCACATGTCCATGTAGGCCTCCACTTATCCAATCATCATTGCCTTATTATCTGCTAACATCATTAGCTACATCACCAGAATAAGGGCCCATTGATTCATCACCTCATCTGTCACCTATCAGGTCCCATCTCGTGACACATCAACAACCAAGCCATCAGTCTTCCACGTCATCATGACGTGACCATAATAAGCTCAATTCTAGCTCATTCTAATTCACAACCCAAGCACGTGCCATTTTCCTTACAATTTTCACACATAAAGCCAAGTTGTAGATGTCATTTTGTAACATACTCTTGGCTCAATATTTTTGTGAACAAATTGAGAAAGTAAATTTCAACTTTCATGAAATTGCTCAAGCTTCTAACCATTACATTTGATTGTTGAGTAAGCCACGTCAATAATCCACATCAACGTCACTTATGTAGCCACACGCCTATCTTGGCCCCATATCATCGAGTTATAATCACTATGTTATACACTGACATCATTAGCCACATCACTAGAATATAGGCCAACCGATTCATCGCCTCGTCGCCACATCACCTAACAGGTCCTACCTTATGACACATCAACAGCCAAGCCATTAATCTTCCCCGTTAGCAACACCAGATCATGATTACGTTAGCACAACAAGCTCAACAACCCATTTCATAGCCCAAACACAGGCCATTTTCCTTGCAATTTCCACACATGAAGCCAAGTTGTAGATGCCAATTTGAAAGCATACTATTGGTTCAATATTTTTGAAAACAAATTGATCAAGTAAACTTCAAATTCCACAAAATTGCTCAAGATCTAACCATCACATTTGAAGTTAAAGAATGAAGAACAACTTGCTATGCCATCAAAAATCAAGCTCATTGCCACAAATGTGCAACTAAGTCAAGTTGTCATGTTAGATATTGATTTTGTATTTTTCCTCTTTCAAACCTCTATAAATGGACGGGGCTTGTTCATTTGATGGAAAGGGGTAGAGAGTTGGGAATTAAGAGTGAGAAATTAGAGAGACAAAAGTAGTAACGATGGGCAATTTTTGTAAGTTTCTATTCTTATTTATTTAATTATGAGCTAATTTTCTTTTATTAAAGTTAGGGCTGAAGTCCTTTTAATAAAATAAACTCCAATTTTTATTTATTAATCCCTCATTTATGCTTTTGATGTTTACAATTCTGGCTTTATATGATTTATAAAGTGAAACTCTTTTCACCATTAATATCATGTATTCTTGGTAATTATGAATAATTTTTAATAAATCTAAGTTGGTTAAGTAATTTCTAATTATTAAATCTTTAATTTTTTTTAAAATGGATACATAGAATGCTTGGTATTAATACTTCTCAAGCAAAGGAGGATTTACTTTAGAAATTTCATATGTGCATTAACAATAAAATATTGAGTAAACAACGGATTGATTTCTAGATTGATACTCTAATTTAGTAGATTTAATAGATAAATAATTGGGATTTATAAAGTTAGAAATGATGGATACCAAAGCCTTAGTATTTTATCACCCTTGAATTTTCACCTCACTTTTATTTATCTTCATGCTAGGTTTAATGTAATTTTCTTCCTTAAACAATCTTGGTTAAATAGGTTAGAACTAAATTGATATAGGTTTAATTTAGCTTTTCTAAACCTAATAGGCAATCCCTGTGGGGTCGACCTCATTCTTCACAAATTTGTAATTCAATAAATTCGTGTACTTGGGATTGAATTTTAAAGCTAAGTTTTTTAAAGCACAACAAGTTTTTGGCACCATTGTTAGGGATTGCAATTGATAACTAATTAGATCTAGGTATATTGATTCTTCCACTAGTTCTAATTTAGTGTATTTATTAGCAAAAAAATTGAAAAAAGTCTTTTTTTTCATTTTTTTTTCTATTTTACCATTACAGTTCTTAATTTTGATTATTTAGAAGCTTGTTGGAAAATTTGTTGCAACTTTACCCAGATTCAATGTACATATTTCTTCTCTATCGTCCATTATTTATTTATTTTCTATAATTAGTTTTAGGTAAATTTACTTTACTATTTTATGTTGCCTTAGATAAATTTTAGTAAACTTTATTTTATTGTAGTACACACTTCACATCCTTTTATTTATTTTTCTTCTTTGATTTGCATTCTTCATTTTGCATTCAAATTATTAGTAAGGGCAATAACCCCCGACAAGATAAGGATTGGATTTCATTGTTGGATTTTTTTTTAATCCAGCCTTGTTGGATCTTTAATTCAACGTTGAGCTTTTATGTGAATAATTATGTATTGCGGACTGCCAAATAAGATTAAGCCTAATTAAAAGTGATCTAATTAGGTTTTCAGTATTATGAGCTTTAATGTATCTAATAGGGTATGAGCCTTTAACGTGTAGAGACATAATAATATTCTAATTCTATGATGGGTAGAATTAGAAATACCTAATGACAACAGAAGAATGTTGTCTATATAAGTGGTTATGGTTCCTAGGTCACACGTATATTTCTATTCTCTACTGACATCCCATCATCAGAGAGAGAGTAGTGAGAAACTTAAAGGATTCTCTAGGAGAACGTGTTGATCTGGAAGGCCAACCACAAAACCCCAGAGAGGAATTCAACATTATGGATTCAGATACGTTTCTACATAATTTATTATTGGTTCTTGGTGATACAACATGAATGTTCATGGGTTATAGGTGATGGTTTTCACAAAAAGGTTTTGTCTCAACAAGTGGTATCAGAGCCCCTTCATGTTGAATAGTTGGGAATCAAATTTAATTTTGATTAAATCTCTGGTGTTCTCGAATTTAATAATACCAGCATCATTAAAATTATTGAATTTGAGAATAAATCTCTTATGGTTGTTTCTGGTATTATAAAATATTTGAAATCTAGAATTAATTTTTTTTTATTTGGAAATTCGGATTAAAAAAAAATTAAAGAAAGAGGGGGGGTGGGGAAGTGGCAGCTGCCCGCATAGAGAAGACAATAAAGAAAAAAGAGATATAGTTTTCATGGTTTATATTGTGCAAGTCCTAGAGATATTAAAAAATTCTTTTCTGGGTAAAATAGTTAAGAAATTTTTCATTTAAGTCATACTTATTTGGGCTTAATGAAATTTAGTTTTGGGCCTGATAAACTGGGCTTGATGAATTAAAATATATGTTTAGCCCATTAAGATTAAAAAAAAAAGGTTTAAAGGTTGGTTTGATTTATGGGCTGGTTCAAGATTCAATTCGGGGTGACACGAACGGTCTAGTCCTGAACCTGTCAATGGTTGATCGGATTTGACCGATTTTTTTAATTTTTATAGTAATTTTTGGTACAATTTTAAATTTAAATATGGTAGGTTTATATATATTTTGAGATAAATTAATTGAAACAATATGTCCCCAAAGTGACTTCTCCTATGGAAATTAATTTATTTAGAATATAAAAAGGTTATGTACATGTAATTTCTATGAATATCGATCGGCTCANTGTAGTGTTATGTAAGTTATTTTAAAGACTCATAAATGTTTGATTCTATTTCTTGTTTTTCTCTCAATAATAAATTTCATAATACTTTATATTATATAAGTAATTGACCAAAACAACTTCAAAAAAAAAAAACTATTTTGTTTCATCCTAAACCTTTTTTTTTGTAACATATCATATATGTTTGGAATATACAATAATTATTTCTATGTGGAGGCAAGCTCTTAAAGCAGAGTTTAAAAAAAATTATAACTTAATATAATGTGGAGTTTATTTTATTATAAAAAGTAGGACCAGAATCTTTTATAACTATATAAAATTATATTATATAGAGTATTACTTTAGTAATGTAATACAACAACATCATCACCAACAATAATAATTAATAATGTTATAATAATAATAATAACATTATTAATTATTATTATTATATCAAAAAATCCAATTTCCCTCAATAATCTTTTATTTTCCTTTTTTGTACATTACAATATTTAAGTTTTTATATATTAATTAAATCAAATTACTGGTCTTGTTGGGGATTGAGGTTAAAATTTAATAATCCTGCTTATTTTATTATCTTCTCCATTTTGACTTCTACTTCTAAAAGTAGATTAGGGGTTGCTTTTTTTTTAAATAACTTATTAAAAAGCCATCACACATTTTTAAAATTCTTATTATAAACCTTAATATTTAAACAAAAAAATTATGCCTTTTTTTTATAAACCCCAATATATAAACAATTAAATAACATATTACTACCATATTATTGATACAACATTATCGAAGTTTTGATCCAGTAGGTTCATATATTTTTTATTTTACTTTATTTTCCTAGTATAAGAATTAATAAAACTTGCATATGATTATGTAAATTTTCTTTGAACTATGAACAATTTCACATGAAAGCTAAGTATGACTTTTGAAATTGTAATTTAGATGACCATGTCTTTTAACATCCAATCTGTTTATATTTTTTTCGACGTTCATGGTGTTTATTACATAAGTTTAATATGAATGGAAGGCATATTATTTTTATTTTATTTGTCCTACAGATTAGTATGATTTTTATCATATTTTATGTAATATATTATGAAGTTCGTTAGATTTTATTTAATTGAGTTTTTTACATTTTATGTAATTTTATGTGTTTAAAAGAAAAAAAAAGTAACTGTAAAATTTTTTTAAAAAATACTATAAAAAATAAAAGGTAATTTAAACTTATGTTTATTTTAGTTATTATATAACAAAACAACACTTTCCTAGTAAAATTACCAAAAGTATTTATACTACTTTCAAACTTACAACGACTACAACCATACTATTTATGAAACACCAAACAACTTTTTTAATTAATAACTTATTTTGACCACACAACATAAACAACTTATTTAGTAGCTACCGCAATCCCAAATTGACCATAGTATAGTTTATCATTTTTTTAAACAAATAAACTTGACTAGATCCCCTAATTTATTCTTAAAATTAAAATAATAAAATTAATTAAATATTACTTAATATTTAGTTATTATTCCAATAATAATTCTTTAAAATATCCCCATTGAATATATTTTATTTTTTTCATTTTCAAGGATTATTTTTGAAAATAATACTGAAAGCAATTTTAAATTTTGAAATTAAATTTGAAAATAACATTTTAATTCCCATTTTATTTCATGAAAATAAGAAAGCTATACCAAATATGCCTAACCTAATTCGATATGAAATATCATATTCGAATTTAGTGCCTACTTAGTATGTTTTATCTAATGGTCATAATTACTTATTTAATCCTACAAGCTTTTTGTTTTTAGTTTTTGTTGTTGTTTTTTAGATATTTTGAAGATTAAATAGTCCTACTTTGTCTTTACAATGAAAAAGACAAAATTTTAGACTTTTGGGGAGTAGATGTTCAAATTTTTTTTAAAATTTTAAAATGTCTAAAATATTATTTACTTATTTAAAAATTATATTTTATTCATTTCATAATATAATTTTAAAAAAAATACCTATTAAAGTAATTTTACAATTTTAAACAAAATTTTGCATTGACAACAAAACAACTATTTTTTTTTTAGGGTAAAAGCTCTACTTGTACAAGCTTCGATAACAAAAATTCTATTTAAATAAGTTATATTTGAAAAGTTATACCAGGTGGAGCCTTAACTACAATTCTAAACTAGATGGGATTTGATGGGTGTTGTTTATAAACTTATATTTGTTGGTTAATTATGTTTAATAATTACATTTAATTAGTAGTTATTTTGTAATAATGCATAAATGGATAAGTGTGATAAAATAATAGTAATTGAGGAGTAGGCTGTAAAGCTAAACTTAAAAAGTAGTTTTTGCCCTTTTTTTTTTCCAAAAAATTTAGTTGTTAAATAATGGCTAGAGGGCCTACTTTTAACATAGAGGACTTCGGTTCATTTGTAGGCAAGACCAACATTTTAATTTGATTTTTGAAGGAGCCATGTCAACAATCCACATCAACGTCACATATGCAGCCACATGTCCATGTAGGCCCCCACTTATCCAATCATCATTGCCTTATTATCTGCTAACATCATTAGCCACATCACCAGAATATGGGCCCATTGATTCATCACCTCATCTTGTCACCTATCAGGTCCCATCTCGTGACACATCAACAACCAAGCCATCAGTCTTCCACATCATCATGACGTGACCATAATAAGCTCAATTCTAGCTCATTCTAATTCACAACCCAAGCACGTGCCATTTTCCTTACAATTTTCACACATAAAGCCAAGTTGTAGATGCCATTTTGTAACATACTCTTGGCTCAATATTTTTGTGAACAAATTGATAAAGTAAATTTCAACTTTCATGAATTGCTCAAGCTTCTAACCATTACATTTGATTGTTGAGTAAGCCACGTCAATAATCCACATCAACGTCACTTATGTAGCCACACGCCTATCTTGGCCCCATATCATCGAGTTATAATCACTATGTTATACACTGACATCATTAGCCACATCACTAGAATATAGGCCAACCGATTCATCGCCTCATCGCCACATCACCTAACAGATCCTACCTCATGACACATCAACAGCCAAGCCATTAATCTTCCCCGTTAGCAACACCAGATCATGATTACGTCAGCACAACAAGCTCAACAACCCATTTCATAGCCCAAACACAGGCCATTTTCCTTGCAATTTCCACACATGAAGCCAAGTTGTAGATGCCAATTTGAAAGCATACTATTGGTTCAATATTTTTGAAAACAAATTGATTAAGTAAACTTCAAATTCCACAAAATTGCTCAAGATCTAACCATCACATTTGAAGTTAAAGAATGAAGAACAACTTGCTATGCCATCAAAAATCAAGCTCATTGCCACAAATGTGCAACTAAGTCAAGTTGTCATGTTAGATATTGATTTTGTATTTTTCCTCTTTCAAACCTCTATAAATGGACGGGGCTTGTTCATTTGATGGAAAGGGGTAGAGAGTTGGGAATTAAGAGTGAGAAATTAGAGAGACAAAAGTAGTAACGATGGGCAATTTTTGTAAGTTTCTATTCTTATTTATTTAATTATGAGCTAATTTTCTTTTATTAAAGTTAGGGCGAAGTCCTTTTAATAAAATAAACTCCAATTTTTATTTATTAATCCCTCATTTATGCTTTTGATGTTTACAATTCTGGCTTTATATGATTTATAAAGTGAAACTCTTTTCACCATTAATATCATGTATTCTTGGTAATTATGAATAATTTTTAATAAATCTAAGTTGGTTAAGTAATTTCTAATTATTAAATCTTTAATTTTTTTTTAAAATGGATACATAGAATGCTTGGTATTAATACTTCTCAAGCAAAGGAGGATTTACTTTAGAAATTTCATATGTGCATTAACAATAAAATATTGAGTAAACAACGGATTGATTTCTAGATTGATACTCTAATTTAGTAGATTTAATAGATAAATAATTGGGATTTATAAAGTTAGAAATGATGGATTCCAAAGCCTTAGTATTTTATCACCCTTGAATTTTCACCTCACTTTTATTTATCTTCATGCTAGGTTTAATGCAATTTTCTTCCTTAAACAATCTTGGTTAAATAGGTTAGAACTAAATTGATATATGTTTAATTTAGCTTTTCTAAACCTAATAGGCAATCCCTGTGGGGTCGACCTCATTCTTCACAAATTTGTAATTCAATAAATTCGTGTACTTGGGATTGAATTTTAAAGCTAAGTTTTTTAAAGCACAACAAGTTTTTGGCACCATTGTTAGGGATTGCAATTGATAACTAATTAGATCTAGGTATATTGATTCTTCCACTAGTTCTAATTTAGTGTATTTATTAGCAAAAAAATTGAAAAAAGTCTTTTTTTCATTTTTTTTTTCTATTTTACCATTACAGTTCTTAATTTTGATTATTTAGAAGCTTGTTGGAAAATTTGTTGCAACTTTACTTAGATTCAATGTACATATTTCTTCTCTATCGTCCATTATTTATTGATTTTCTATAATTAGTTTTAGGTAAATTTACTTTACTATTTTATGTTGCTTAGATAAATTTTAGTAAACTTTATTTTATTGTAGCACACACTTCACATCCTTTTATTTATTTTTCTTCTTTGATTTGCATTCTTCATTTTGCATTCAAATTATTAGTAAGGGCAATAACCCCCGACAAGATAAGGATTGGATTTCATTGTTGGATTTTTTTTTTAATCCAGCCTTGTTGGATCTTTAATTCAACGTTGAGCTTTTATGTGAATAATTATGTATTGCGGACTGTCAAATAAGATTAAGCCTAATTAAAAGTGATCTAATTAGGTTTTCAGTATTATGAGCTTTAATGTATCTAATAGGGTATGAGCCTTTAACGTGTAGAGACATAATGATATTCTAATTCTATGATGGGCAGAATTAGGAATACCTAATGACAACAGAAGAATGTTGTCTATATAAGTGGTTATGGTTCCTAGGTCACACGTATATTTCTATTTCTCTACTGACATCCCATCATCAGAGAGAGAATAGTGAGAAACTTAAAGGATTTTCTAGGAGAACGTGTTGATCTGGAAGGCCAACCACAAAATCCCATAGAGGAATTCAACATTATGGATTCAGATACGCTTCTGCATAATTTATTATTGGTTCTTGGTGATACAACATGAATGTTCATGGGTTATAGGTGATGGTTTTTCACAAAAGTTTTGTCTCAACAAGTGGTATCAGAGTCCCTTCATGTTGAAGTAGTTGGGAATCAAATTTAATTTTGATTAAATATCTGGTGTTCTCGAATTTAATAATACCAGCATCATTAAAATTATTGAATTTGAGAATAAATCTCTTATGGTTGTTTCTGGTATTATAAAATATTTGAAATCTAGAATTAATTTTTTTTTATTTGGAAATTCGGATTAAAAAAAATTAAAAAAAGGGGAAAGGGGGGGGGGGGGAGTGGCAGCTGCCGCATAGAGAAGACAAGAAAGAAAAAAGAGATATAGTTTTCATGGTTTATATTGTGCAAGTCCTTGAGATATTAAAAAATTCTTTTCTGGGTAAAATAGTTAAGAAATTTTTCATTTAAGTCATACTTATTTGGGCTTAATGAAATTTAGTTTTGGGCCTGATAAACTGGGCTTGATGAATTAAAATATATGTTTAGCCCATTAAGATTAAAAAAAAAGGTTTAAAGGTTGGTTTGATTTATGGGCTGGTTCAAGATTCAATTCGGGTGACCCGAACCGGTCTAGTCCTGAACCTGTCAATGGTTGATCGGATTTGACCCGAATTTTTTTAATTTTTTATAGTAATTTTTGGTACAATTTTAAATTTAAATATTGGTAGGTTTATATATATTTTGAGATAAATTAATTGAAACAATATGTCCCCAAAGTGACTTCTCCTATGGAAATTAATTTATTTTAGAATATAAAAAGGTTATGTACATGTAATTTCTATGAATATCGATCGGCTCAAAGGAAGGTCCATATTTAATAGAATTGCCTGTGCACCTGTGATAATAAATACGTGATAGTTATTCGGTTTTTACATGTGAATAATAATTCGGCCCAAAGGAAGATTTATTGTTTAACATGTTCTTATTATCAGTGTTTAATTACTACACCAAGATATCACTTACAAGTTAATATTTTGTCCAAAGATGAAATATTAATGGAGTGTCTTGTATTTTAAGATGGGGATTACCTTTATTTGAATTTAATTTTATTTTAAGACTAATATGAGCGTGTTTTGTTTGTTTATTATTCTCTATTCAGTTATGTCTGCTGCTAATATTACGGCCAACATCAATTCAATTCCTATGCTAAATAGCTCTAACTTCAAATCATGGCAAGAGAACTTTTCAATAGTTCTTAGAGTCATGGATTTTGACGTTGCGCTAAGGATTGATTCTCCCTCACCTTTTACGGATGAGAGTACACCTGATGATAAAAGAGAAATAGAAAGGTGGGAGAGATCAAATTGCATGTGCATCATGATCATGAAGAAGGCCATTCTGGAAGTATTCAGGGGCTTAATTACTTAAAAAACAACTATAGCTAAAGAGTTCCTTACACAGATTGAGCAGAGGTTTGTCAAGAACGAAAATGATGAAATTGGTACGCTCTTGACATGCCTAATTTTAATGAGGTATATAGGTAAAGGCAATATCATGGAGTACATCATGGAGATGTCCTATCTTACTTCTAAGCTAAGAGCACTAAAGCTTGAACTCTCTAAGGACTTGCTAGTGTATTTGGTTTTAATATCCTTACCAATACAGTTTAACTAGTTTAAGGTGAGCTATAATTGTCAGAAAGAGACTTGGTCTCTGAATGAGCTCATATCACACTGTGTTCAGAAAGAGGATAGGCTTAAGAAAGATAAGACAGAAAGTGGTCACTTTGCCTCTACCTCTAAAGGTAAAGGACAAAGGCAAGAAAAGGAAGAAGGCTAAGGAAGCTGCAGATACAACTTCCTAAAAGAAACCTGGTGATCAGGAAGGTACTGGTTGTTTCTTCTATGGGGTTGAGGGGCATAAGAAGCATTGAACTAATTATCACGCATGGCGTGCTACGAAAGGTATGCTTCTTAGTTTGGTTTGTTCTGAGGTTAATTTAACTTCAGTACCTAGACACACATGGTGGATAGATTCTGGTGTAATCACTCACATCAGTGTATCTATGCAGGGTTGACTGAATTGCCGAAAACCTAGTAATGGTGAGAGATACATTTATGTGGGCGATGACAAAACAGTTGAAGTTGAAGCAATTGGAAGATTTAGATTATTGTTGAAAATCAATTTTTTTTTTATCTTGATGAAACATTTGTTGTTCTGTCTTTTCGACAGAATTCGATTTCTATTTCCGCTTTGGACAAATCTAATTATTTTTGTTCATTTTGGAATGAAAAATTCAGTTTGTTTCATGATTCAAAATTGGTTGGTTCTGGTTATTTGTCAGGGTAATGATAATCTATATGCTTGATATGATTGCTTCATCTAATGAATCCCTACAATTAAGTACACGAGGCTTAAAGAGAAAATTAACCAATGAGAATTTGGCTGCGTTATGACACATGAGATTAGGTCATATTTTCAGACGGAGAATAGAGAGACTTGTGTCAGACGAAATTCTTGACTGCTTAGATTTCACATATTTTGATATCTGTGTTAACTTTTTCAAAAGGAAAGAAATCAATAAAACGAGATTTGAAGCCAATAGGACTTTGGACGTCTTAGAACTCATATATACAGACATTTGTGGGCCATTTTTTGCGGCTGCCTGGAATGGTCAACAATATTTTATGACGTTCATAGACAACTTTTCTTGATATGACTATATATATCTCCTCCATGAAAAGTCACAGTCCTTGGATATGTTTAAAAATTTTAAGACTGAAGTTGAAAACTAACTAAACAAAAGAATTAAAAGCGTCAGATCTGACTGTGGTGGTGAGTACTATGGCAGATATGATGGTTCAGGTGAACAACGTCCAGGACCGTTTGCTAAATTCCTAGAGGAATGCAGTATCATCCTACAGTACATTATGCCCGATTCGCCCACTATGAATGGTGTTGCTGAAAGACGAAACATGACGCTTAAGGACATGGTGAGGAGTATGATTTGTCATTCGACCTTACCAGAATCACTCAAGGGAGAAGCACTTAAGACTGCAGTGTATATCCTTAATAGGGTTCCAACTAAAGCCACTGTCAAGACCCCTTACGAGCTTTGGATAGGCAAAAAGGTTAGTCTAAAGCACTTGATGTTTGGGGATGTTCAGTTGAGGCAAGGCCTTATAGGCCTAATGAGAAGAAATTGACTCCAGGATGGTGAGTTCCTATTTTATTGGATACTCTAAACAATCCACGGGGTACAAGTTTTATAATCCCACCACTAAGTCGATTTTTGGGTTAGGAAATGCTTGGTTATTTGAAGATGTCGAGTTTGCCGGGGGAGATACAGTTAGGCACTTTATCTTTGAAGAGGAATATGTTGATATTCCTATAGGTGTCATTGGCATTGATCAGGGTTTCATTCCTGACTTTGTTCAAGACACAACAAATTAAGATAATGTTAGAGAACTCCCTATACAAGAAGTTATTCCAGAAGAATAAACTCTACCTCTTCAAGAACCTATGCCATTAAGGAGGTCCACTAGAGAAATGAGAGGTGCATTACCAGACGACTATATTGTATTTCGCCAAGAACATGAGGTAGACATTGGCATGATGGAAGATGATCCGATGAATTTCTGTCAAGCTATAGAAAGTTTTAACTCTCAAAAGTGGACTGATTTCATGAATGAGGAGATGAAGTCTATGAAGGACAATGATGTATGGGATCTTATCCTATTGCCAAAAGGTGCGAAACCTATTGGTTGTAAGTTGATATTTAAGACCAAGAGGGATTCGAAAGGCAATGTGGAGCAGTACAAAGTGCGTTTTGTCGCAAAAGGCTTTACATAGAAGGAAGGCATCGACTATAAAGAGACTTTCTCTCCAGTTTCTTCGAAAAATTCTTTCAGGATCATAATGACATTAGTGGTGCATTTCGATCTTGAGTTACATCTGATGGATGTTAAGATAGCATTTCTCAATGGTGACATTGATGAGACGATCTATATGGTGCAACTAGAAAAGTTTGTGTTTGGAGACCTAAAGAATATGGTCTGTAAACTTAAAAAATCCATTTATAGTCTCAAGCAAGCATCTCGACAATGGTATTTTAAGTTTCATCAAGTGATCATTTCATTCGATTTTGAGATAAATTTAGTCGATGATTGTATATACCATAAGTTCTGTGGAAGCAAGTATTTTTTTCTGGTTTTATATGTTGATGACATTTTGCTTGCCGGCAGCGATATAGGCTTATTGCACGACACCAAGAGATTTATAGTCAAGAATTTTGAGATGAAAAATCTTAGTGACGCCTCTTCTGTACTAGGCATACAAATACACTTGGATCGCTCCTGGGGTAATCTTGGATTATCACAAAAGAGCTATATCGCATGCAAGATTGTAAACCAGGTGATACCCCGGTGGCTAAGGGAAACAGATTTACTCTCAATTAGTGCCCCAAGAATAATTTTGAGGAAAAGAAAATGCAAAACACTCCTTATGCGTCAGTGATAGGAAGTCTGATGTGTGCTTAGGTTTGTACGCGACCGGATATTACGTACGTTACTGGGATGTTGGGTAAATATTTAATAAATCTAGGAGTAGACCATTGGAAAGTAGCCAAACGGGTCTTGCGGTACTTACAGAAAATAAAAGACTACATGCTCACATTTCGGAGGTTAGATCAGCTTGAGATTGTTGGGTATACTGATTCTGATTTTGCTGGATGTCAAGATAGTATGAAATCCACTTCGGGTTACATCTATCTACTAGCTGGGGGTGCTGTCTTCTAGAAGAGTGTTAAATAGTCTCTTATAGACTCTTCCACTATGGCAACAGAGTTCATAGCATGTTATGAGGCATCCAATCACGAAATATGGCTACGAAATTTTGTCACGGGGCTGCATATAGTAGATGGTATTGACAGACCACTCCGATTATTTTGTGACAACAAGTCAGCAATGCTGTATTCCAATAACAAAAGAGCTCGACGAAGTCAAAGTATGTAGACACCAAGTTCCTAGTTGTTAATGAAAGAGTTCAGAGTGGACAATTGTCTATAGAGCACATTGGTACAAACTCCATGATTGCGGATCCGCTCACTAAGGGACTGCCACCCAAAATGTTCCATGAGCATGTTGCTTGTATAGGTGTCATATCATTAAAAAATATTCAATTTTAGTGGGAGCTTGTAATTTTAGGTGCTCTTATGATATATACATTTTTACTTATTTCGGTTTATAGATATTTAAGGTTATTTTCTACGGAAATAAAGTTTTGGTTTATTCACACTCTTATTTTAGTATGGTTGATTTCACTAAGGTTTAAGGTAGACCAGTTGAAAATAGGCATGTTTAGATCATATTGCATGAAATTTCCATGCTACACATCCATATCATGATCTATGTTATTCAGTTGTAGTGTCATAGTGACCATTGATGGGTCGAGTTACGATAATTGTAACGAAGGCCACTTTGATCCTACGTTGTTATAATTAATGGACTGGATTAGTTATAGATACATTTTAGTAATGACAGTAAGGTTGAGCTCATATAGTTATTTTGCGATGCATAATTATAAGGTTACACATATAGCACAAGTGAGAGATTGTTGGATTTTTTTTTAATCCAGCATTGTTGGATATTTAATCTAACGTTGGGCTTATATGTGAATAATTATGCATTGCGGACTGTCAAATAAGGTTAAGCCCAATTAAAAGTGATTTAATTAGGTTTTCAGTATTATGAGCTTTAATATATCTAATAGGGTGTGAGCCTTTAACGTGTAGAGACCTAATGGTATTATAATTCTATGATGGGCAAAATTAGAAATACTTAATGACAACAGGAAAAAGGTTGTCTATATAAGTGGTCATGGTCCCCAGGTCACACGTATCTTTCTATTCTCTACTGACATCCCATCATCAGAGAGAGAGCAGTGAGAAACTTAAAGGATTCTCTAGGAAAACATGTTGATCTGGAAGGCCAACCAAACAACCCCAGAGAGGAATTCAGCATTATGGATTCAGATACGCTTCCGCATAATTTATTATTGATTCTTGGTGATACAACATGAATGTTCCTGAGTTATAGGTAATGGTTTTCACCAAAGGTTTTGTCTCACATTCATCACCAATTGCTTGCCCGTAGGTTAAAAATCTCTTGCATCTTTCATCTTGTGCATCAAATTGAAATTAAAGAAAAGTAGAAATCATCCTGCAATAGGGTTACAAGCTCACATGATTCAACAAATCGTCTAGCCAAAATAGAATCATTTGAATCTTAGGGATATTTAATCTTTAATTAATATGGAAGACCCTGAAATTGGAAATATTATTCAGGGGGAGAAAACTCTTAGAGAGCATTTTTCTCTGATCATGACGAATCAACAATCTTGCATTATATTGCCTCAAACTTTGGGCACTCTTTTTGAACTTAAACCTGATGTAATTCAACTTCTTCCATCTTTCTATAGGTTAGATAGAGAAGAACCATACACGCATGCCAAAGAATTTCTTGACATTTGTTCAACATTTTGTTTTCAAAACTTCTCTGATTAGTTTATTAGACTTAGATTGTTTCCATTTTCTTTGAAAGATAAGGCAAAATTTTGGTTGACTTCTCTTATACTTAAATATATCAATAGTAGGGACCAATTGAAAAATAAGTTCTTGACAAAATTTTTCTTAATGTCCAAAAAAAATTTAAAAATTCCCTGAGAAGAGAAATTTTTTATTTTTATCAAAAAAAGGGTAAAAAATATTATGAATATTGGGAAAGGTTTAAAGAATTACTTTGAAAGTGTCCATACCATAGTTTTGAACTTTGGAGACTTGTCCAATATTTTTACAATGGTGTAACAATGTTGAGTCATCACATGATTGAGTCAATGAAGAGTGGAACTCTCTAGAACTTAAGTGATAGTAATATGGAAAATTTTAGAAACCTTATCTGAAAATTCTCAACTATGGGATTTCTCAAATCAGAGAGAAAAATCAACACAAGCACCTAAAAAAAGTGGCATGTATGAAGTAAGAGAGGATGTAGATATAAGAGGAGCCAGAGCAAACCTAACAAGAAAAGTTGAAGCCATGGCGGTAGGCCAAACTAATAATTCCTCAAATGTTAAAAGTGATATATGTGGTTTATATGTCAATCCTTTACTCGCGAGACAATCGTGCCCTTCCTTGCCAAATCAACAAGAGTTTTATGCTGAGCAAGTAAATGTATTAAATTATAATGGAAAGTCACATGATAGCCCATACTCTTCCACTTACAATCCTAATTAGTGGAGTCACCCTACATTTTCTTATAGACACAACCAACCTCCAATAAACTAAAGGAGGTCAACAGTTTGTCACTTCTAATCCAACATATCCTCCACAATCACAAAGCCTTCTTTAGTGGATACTTTACATCATTTCATGCGATCAACCAACGAGTCAACCAACACGTCATAAAGTTTAATTCTCAAGCTATCTCAAAACTTAAAACACAACTGAGTCAATTAGCCACTGTACTAGGGCATAGAGAAAAAGAAAAATTTCTTAGCCAACCAATTCCAAATCTTAAAAGTTAGTTTTAAATAGAAACTTCATCCATTTCTAATAAGAGACAAAACTAAATCTATAACCACCTTTAGATCATGAAAGACTTTTGATAATAATGTGAAAATGCCAGAAAATTTAGGAAAAATCACCCAAGTCAAATTAAAAAGTCATCATCGAGTGAGCCTTAAGATAGTGAAACTCAATCTATACCTTATGTTCCTAAAGCTCATACCCACAAGGACTTAATCCAATAGAAAGGTGATCATTATAATGAAATATTAAAGATGTTTAACTAAGTTCGGATAAACATTTCTTTGCTTGATGCTATAAGGCAATTCTTACGCTAAATGCTCAAAAGATATTTGTATGGTAAGGGAAGAAACCATGTTCCAAAAACAAACGATATTGACTAATCATTTAAGTTTTATTATTTAATTTAAAATTCCTATCAAATATAAAGACCTTGGTTTTCCTATAATTCCTTGTGTCATCAGAGATCATTTATTTGACAGGGCTTTTCTTGATTTAGGGGATAGTGTCAACTTGTTAGCTGAATTGAAACCTACCCTAGTGACACTCCAATTAGCTAATGGATCTGTCAATATTCCTAGAGTTGTCATGGAGGATGTCTTGATCAAGGTTGATAAATTTTTTAGTAGAATTTGTAGTCTTTGATACTAAAACTGTAGCCAACTTGAGTGATGAAATTCTAGTAATTTTGGATAGGCCTTTCTTAGCCACCGATGATACATTAATCAATTGTCATAATGGTGTAATGAAACTTTCATTTAGAAATATGGCCATTGAACTTAATGTATTTAACGCTAGTCAATAACCTCAAGAGCATGATGATTTGTATGATGATTAAAGGTGTTGGCAATAACTCACTTTTACAATTTTCTAGTCATAACCCCTAAGAGAAATGTTTAACTCATTTTGGCCTGGACATAAATGAAGATCATATTATTAGTGAGGTAAATTTTTTGTTAGACTTTACCTTACATTTTGGCCTTAACATAAATGAAGATCATATTATTAGTGAGGTAGATTCTTTATTAGACTTTACCTTACTAATGGATACTAATAAATAAAAAGCCACAGTAGAACCTTTTTCATCATCTGAGCCTATACCTATTCCATCTGTGGAAAAGCTACCAAAGTTAGAATTGAAACCATTGCCCCAAGTCATTAAAGTATGTATTTTTAGGAACCTTTAAAACTTTGCCTATTATTATATCATTTAAATTAAACAACAAGCGTAAAGGTAAACTTAAGATATTCTTAAAAATATAAACAAGCATTAATAAGGTCACTGTAGACATTAAAGGTATCAGTCCATTTGTGTGTATGCATAGAATTTATTTAAAGGAAAATGCCAAACCCACAAGTAAAGCACAAAGATGACTAAATCCTAATATGAAAGAAGTTGTTAAAGCTGAAGCTATAAATCTTAAAGGTAGGTGCCATCTATCCAATATTTGGTAGCTCTTAGGTTAGTCCTGTTCTAGTCTTACCTAAAAAACCTAACATAATGGTAGTTAAAAATAATGATAATGAGTTAGTTTCCACTCGAGTTGACTACTAAAAATTGAACTTTAGCACTAGGAAAGATCATTTTTCCTAATATTTTTTAGACCAAATGTTTGAAAAGTTATCCAGACATGCATTTTATTGTTTTCTTGATGATTACTCTGGTTATAACTAAATTCCAACTACTCCTGTAGATCAAGAGAAAACCACTTTTACATGTCTTTTTGGCACATTTACCTAACATTGCATGTCTTTTAGGTTATGCAATGTACCTGCTACTTTCAGTGATGCGTGATGAGTATTTTTTCTAGCATGATAGAACATTTTCTTAAGGTATTCATAGATGATTTTTCATTCTTTGGGCCTAATTTTGATGAGTGTTTACACTATTTCACCTTAGTCTCAGAGAGGTATTTAAAAAAAAAAAGATCCTTGTGCTTAATTAGGAAAAACATCATTTTATGGTTAATAAAAGAATAGTTTTTGGTCATGTAATCTCAAAAAATGGTATTGAAGTAGATAAGGCAAAAGTTGATCTTATTTCCAATCTTCCATTACAATGAACTATAAAAGACATTAGATCATTCTTAGGTCATGCTAGTTTTTATCGTAGGTTCATCAAAGACTTCAGTAAAATTATAAAACTTTTGTGTAACTTGCTTGCCAAAGATTCATCTTTTGTATTTGATGAAGAGTGTTTAAAAGCCTCTGAAAAACTTAAGAACCTCTTGACATCAACACTAACTGTTTGACCACCAAATTGAAATATTCCTTTTAAAATCGCATATGATGCATCTGATTATACCATTAAGGTCGTCTCAGGACAGTGTGATAATAACCTACCTCATGTAATTTAATATGCTAGTAGAACTCTTAATGATGCACAATTGAAATATTCCACCATGGAAAAAGAGTTATTAGTTGCAGTTTTTGCATTAGACAAGTCTAGATCTTACTTGATAGGCTCTAAAGTCTTAATCTATTTGGATCATGCTACTTTGAAATATCTTCTCTCCAAAAAAGATGTTAAATCTTGTCTAATTTGATGGATCTTATTGCTACAAGAGTTTAATCTTGAAATTAAGGATAAACAAGCTTCTAACTATATTGTAGCAGACCACTTGTCTAGACTGATAGTTGAATCTAGGGGTGGACATAAACCCACAGCCCATGAGTTTATCCAAACCCAAACCAAATAAAATAGTTTGGGTTGGGTAAATCATGAAAATGGATTAGATTTGGGTTTTTATGTAAGAAATTATTTCGTAATAGTTTGGGTTTGGTTTACCCATGGGTTATAAATAAATTTTCAAAACTCAAGGTGATATGGCAGTGGAAAATAAATTAAACAAAGTAAATGAAAACAAATTAATTCCGTTGTTTTTAATTCCAAAATCTTGCATCCAAATTCAATTTCTCACCATTTCAATTCCATTGTTTATCATAACAAGTAAAATATATATATATATATATATATATTTATTTATTTATTTATTTATTTATTTATTTATTACTAGTCTTTTTTAATTTATTTTTATTTAATGTGGAGTTTAGGTCAAGTATAACAACGGAGGCAATGACTTTAAATTAAATTATTCTTAAAATTTTGGTATGAATCATGTTCTTATCTAAATTTACTCATCTTTATAAATATTAAACATTATAATTTTTTTTGTTATTTATTTGTTGGTAAAAGAGCATACTCAATTGATCATTGAATCTTTTGATTAAAGTACTGCGTATGTGAATGATTATGATGGATTGCTTTGATACTTGAGTAGAGATGTCTTATCTTATTTTGATTTGTATGAACATTGTTAGAATTTGTGTTATAATATGGTTAATACTACTAATTTTTTATTTTCTTTCTATTAATTTACTTGTTGATGGCATGTTTGTGAAAGTTTATTATTAGAGTTTACGTTCTCATTTATTGAGAAATAATAATTTTCGTGATTAATTTGCTAGTATTCTTTAATTTAAGGATGAAGTTATTGTAAAATCTATTGTTGATAATTTTTTATCCACTATTTTTTCATATTTTAATCTTAATTTAATAATTATATAACAATTAATAATTATTATAATTTTGATATAATGAAATTTATCAAAATAAAAAATATTTTGATCATAAAATTCAAATCAAACCCAAACTAAATCCAAATGAGTTGGTTTGGATTGGATTGAAAATATTTGTGGGTCTAAATTTTTATAGTTCGGTTTGGATTGACTTAAAACCCAACCCAAACCAACCTATGCCCACCCATTAAATCCATGGATGAAAGTCCTTTCTCGATGAACAACTCATGTCTACTTCCTAGTTACCTTGGTTTTGTGATATTGTTAACTATCTTGTCATCAGTTAAATGCCAACCCTTTGGTAAAAATAATATCAAGTTATATTTTTAGCTAAGGTTAAATTTTTTAAAAAAAAAAATTTGTGATGATCCATATTTGTTTAAGTATTGCCCTGACTAGATAATTAGCAGATGTATCTCTGAATATGAAGAAGTCCAAGTCATTGCCTTTTGTCATGATCATGCATAGGGGTGGGCACAAACCGAACCGGAACCGAAAAAAATCGGTTCGGTTCGGTTTTTTTCGGTTTTGGTTCGGTTTTTTTTAAGTTAAAAAATCGTTTTTATAAATACCGAACCGAATGGTTCGGTTCGGTTTTCGGATTAAAAATTATAAAAACCGAACCGAACCGTTATTAGGTATTTTTGTAATTTCACTATCAATATATATACACAAAATCAGAAATCGTTTGTTTTTTTCTGATCTTTCCCCGTTTCCCGTCTCTAACTCTCTCGTCTCTCCAATCTACTGACTTCTTCTCTGTGGCCAGATCTACCCACCGTTGCTGCCGACTTGCCGCCGCCGTTCCTTCCATCCCTCCATCGCCAGCCACCCAGCCAAGTAACTTACTTGCTCTTGCTCTGCTTTCCTTTTTTTTTTTTTTGAAAATGGATCTGAGAAAGTGAGAAGTTTTGCTCTTCACTTTTGTTATTTTATTTTTTTTATTATTATTACATAAGATTATTGATAATATTTAGATTTATGTGTGTATGTTACTGTAATTTTTTTAGATTTTTTATTTTTTGATTTTTGTAACTGTGTCTGTGCTGCTGCTTGGTGCTTGCTGTGCGAAGAGAGAGAGACGAAATGTTGAAGATGATGAAGGGATATTATCATTCAAATCCCTCTATTTTTTAAAATTTTATTACAACCCACTATTTAGAAAATATTTGCATATAAGAATTCTGTTGTGGCCTAATTTGTTTGTAAAGTTTTTAAAATAGTCCTTGACCGAAAGTCAATGCCGTGAAATATCATTTTGATCTCTAGACTTTTTTAAAATTATGATATACCACAGAAACTTATTTTATTTTATTTATATTTTGGGCCAAAACTGTTGATATTAAAAAAAATAACTATAATTCTCAAAATTTTTCATTTTAGTCCAAAATTCCTGCAATTTTTTTTTTTTTTGTGAATACAAATTTGTTAATTATTTTATTTTATTTATTATACATTGATTATGGTAAGCCTTGTGTGCAGAATGGAAGAAAATAACAATGTTGTAGAGGAGATATATTATTTATACGAATTTGATATATTATTTTTTATAGTTATATTTATATTGCTCATTTTAATTTTATTGTGTAGATTTAAGTTGGGAAGTGTGGATGTTGGAAGTTATTGAAGTTGGAAGAAATTGACAGAAAATGGGAGCAAACAGCAAAGGAATGGCATTTCTTATGGTTGATTTTTAATTTTTATATTGTAATAGTTTCTTATGGCTATGGATGTTGTCTTGGATGTTGCATGGATGTTGTTGCCTTGTTGGGTATTTGATGGTCTTTTATTTTGTTTTGTGTCATCGTTGGAATTTATTTTTTATTTTTATGTTGTCATGGACTAATGGATTATGTTAAGTTAATTTGGTGATGATGATAAATGATTTGGTAATGGTAGTAATAGACTATAGTATATTTTGATGATGTAGTAGTAATTGACGAATTATGGATTAATTGATGAAATCGTAGATTGTACATGCTCTGAATATATTATACAAGTACTAAAAATGAGAAAATTATTGTACAAGTTTGAAATAGAAAAAGATCCGAAAAATCGAATTAGGAGTTGATGCGGAATTAGAACAGAAACCGAATTGCTAAGGTGAACCGAAACCGAATTGAAACCGATTGCTTAAATAAAACCGTTAAGAGAACCGAAACCGAAAACCGAAACCGAACCGAAACCGACTTATCGGTTTCGGTTCGGTTTTTTTAATTTTCGAAACCGAACCGAACCGAAACCGAAAATTTATTCCGAAACCGAACCGAACCGAACCGATGCCCACCCCTAATCATGCATGTGGTGACCTTTGGAAAAACCTTACAAATATGGCTTTTATTAGCCATCATTGTTTTAAAGACACTCATGCATATTATAGTTTCTCTAAGAGATATAAAAAAATAGTGTGTATTTCACGAAAAAATTATGATGCCTTTAAAACTCATTTTAGTTATTGAATTATTTAATGTTTGAGGCATTGAGTTCATGGGACCCTTCCCAAATTCGTTTGGTAACTTTATACATTATCGTCATTGTAGACTATATATCTAAGTGGGTAGAGGCAAGAGTATGTAAAACAAATGACCATAGAGTTTGGTAATATTCTTATAGGAGAATATATTCTCTCATTTTAGCACTCCTCGTGCAATTATTAGTGATGGTGTAAGGCATTTTCATAATAAGCCTTTTGAAAATTGAATGAAAAACATATGGCATTACACATCAGATTGCTACTCCTTACTACTCACAATCAAGTGGCTAACTAGAAATTTCAAATAGGAAATTTAAGCATATCCTTGAAAAAATAGTTAACCCTAATAGGAAAGATTGGCCTTTAAAACTTATTGATGCATTATAGGCTACCGCTTTTAAAACCTTATTGAAATGTCCCCATACAGGCTTATATATGGTAAGGCATGTTGTCATGTCCTTGTTGAACTAGAGCATAGAGCATATTAGGCTATTAAACAACTTAATTTTCCCCTTTACAAAGTAGGCTCTCATAGGAAACTGCAACTCAATGAGTTGGATATAATTAGGAATGATGCATATGATCCATGACAAGAATATTCTATGGAAGTTCTTTCAACCTAGTCAAAAAGTCCTTTTGTATAATTGTAGTTTGCTCCTAGTTCTTTGGGAAATTATGTTCCAAGTGGCCAAGACCATTTATCGTTCATATTGTCTATGCTCATGGGGCTGTAGAAATTGAAAATCCTAAAACTGGTGATATGTTTAAACTCAATGGTCAAATGTTAAAACTATTTTTAGAGTTAAAAATCATTAAGGAAATTCTTTTAGCAGATCTTGTTTATCAAGATTGATCTATTTTTGTTTGTTTGTTATTCTTATGATTTTCTATTTTGTGTGTTTTCATTCTTTTCATCACTTAGTATTATTCTAATGAGTCTTCGCGATCTTGTTGGAATGCAATCAGAAGTTATCTTCGGTGAGATTTTCCCTCATGTTCTTTTGTTTTCTTTATTTTCCCTAGGTTACATATGCATTTTAGGAAACATTGAGGACCCTGTTTAGATTAGGTTTGAGAGGGTGGCTTTTTGTTAATAAAAGAAAATTAGGTTAATTTACAATAATTTCTTGATAGTTCTTATGAGTTATAATCATGGTCATCAACTTGAACGTATGATTGCACATTTGATTATGATTTGATATTTTTGGTTGACTTTAGATTGAGAACACATGAGCTTTGCAAAAAATTATCCCACTACTTAGACCTTTTCACTTATTTACACTTGATGAATAATTCAAAAGTTATGCTTGACAAATTTTCACTAGACACTAGCATTTTTTTTGAAGAAAATAAAGTAAAAAAATCAATTATGTCTAAGAAATGATAAAAGTTTAATTTCTCTTGGCTTGAAGAAAAAGGAAAAAAGAAAAAAATGTTCTAACCAAGCTTTTATGAGTAAATACTATTTAGTCCATATATTTTAAATTAAGTGTATGTTTGATCCTTATATTTTGGAAAATACCTCAAGATAACCCTACTATTAAATATGTG
Source organism: Murraya paniculata (assembly GCA_030449075.1). Classification (NCBI taxonomy): domain Eukaryota; kingdom Viridiplantae; phylum Streptophyta; class Magnoliopsida; order Sapindales; family Rutaceae; genus Murraya; species Murraya paniculata. Next base: position 66,596 of record JAEVFN010000163.1, on the reverse strand, counting down.
ATATTCTTGTCCTTATTTTTTTTTGCATTTACAAAATACTCTTGTAAAAGTATTCTTAGTGACATTAATGAAAAGGAAAAAATGTTAATTTTTCAAATTAACACTAATTTAAAATAAAAATTAAAGTAAATTTATTATTATTATAATAATAAATTTTAGGGTTAATTTGGTAACTTAATTTTTTTATATATATAATTATTAGCAAGACAATAGGGTATTAGAAGTAACTTTCAGTTTGCTGATATTAATTTATTTATAAATAATTATTAGAAAAATTTTCGCTAGGGTATCGAAAATGCTAGTTGTTTTAGATCTATAATTATTAGTCAATTTGTTAATTAACTTTTTTATGGATGAATTAATTAATGCTCTCAAGATTGTCATTAATTAATTAATGACAAAGAAAAATAAGGAAAAAAGTATCACATATTTAATAGTAGGGATGTCTTGAGGTAATTTTCAAAATATAAGGAGTAAACACTTAATTAAAAAATATAAGAACTAAACGAGTATTTATCTAAACTTTTATTTAGTAACCGAGCCTCTTGTCACAAAAATGAGTGTTCGTGTAAAACAGTAATGTGTTAGCATGAATAAGTTTGTACCCGCAGCCTTTTTAACCTGGGTTATTACGGCCATATAGGTGTCTTAACACCTAGTTCCTTAAAGTCATCTAACTTGAGAGTCATTGGCCTAGCACCCATTACAGAGTTAAATGGAAAGCTTAATTGGAATAAATGTGGAAAAAAAAGACTTGATTAATTTATGAAGAATAATGTCGACATGATTGGAATTAAGCTTTTTCTCTCAAAGACGTTGGTTCAATTTACACAAAAAGGAAAAAAGTTAAAAATTTACCAAGTATTTATAAGTGATTTTGACTTTAAAAGTGGGACTTTCCCAAAATTTGATGTGTGTTCTTTCTTTTAAATTTGACCATGAATTGATAATCTTGATTTTTTTCTCTATTATTCTTGTTGTTAATGATGGTTAAATCAAAATTTTCATTGAGCAAATAGCATAACATCATAATGCTTATGGATATCATCTCTAGAAGGCCTCATGAGAAGATAAGTGCAATCAAGAGTACCAGTGAAAGTGCTATAGTTAGATTTTATTTTTAGGTTTTCACTTTTTGTTTTGCTCAAAGACTAGCAAAATTTAGGTTTGGGGGTATTTAATCAGCATTATTTATATCATATTTATTATCCTTACTTTATATTTGTTAGTTATGTTTAACAATTAATTATAATTAGTAGCTATTTTATAATAATGCATAAATGAAAAAGTGTGATAAAAATAATAGGGAAATAAAGGAATTTAGGTTGTAGAACTAAGCTTATAAAATTGTGGTACAAGACCAAAGGTGTTCATTTTGTAACATAGAGTCTTGGGCTCAATTGAAGACAATGCCAACATGTAATTTGATTTTTTAAGGAGCCAATCCACATCAATGCCACTTATGCAGCCACGTGTCCATCTTGGCCCCATCTCATTGAGTCATCATCGCCATGTCATCTGTTGATGTCATCGACCACATCATTAGAAGAAGCCACGGCAGCAATCCACATCAATACCACATATGCAGCCACATGTTCATCTTGGTCATATCTCATGAGTCACCACCGTCATGTCGTCTATTGATGTCATCATCCACAACATTAGGATATGGGCCCATGATCTAGTATCTCATTGACACATCACTTGATAGATCCCACCTTATAACACATCAATAGCCAAGCCAGTAGTCTTCCATGTCAGCACCACTGCATCATCATGATGTCACCACAGTAGGCTCAATTTTGGCCAGTGATAGTAACTTACAACACAATTTCAAAACCCAAGCACATACTGTTCTCCTTGTAATTTCCACACATGAAGCCAAGTTGAAGATACCAATTTGAAAGCATATTTTTGCCTCAATATTTTTGTGAACGAATTCATTAAGTGAACTTCAACTCTCATGAAATTGATCAAGCTTCCAACGCTTACATTTGATTTTTGAAGGAGCCGCTTTAGCAATCCACATCAATGCCATATATGTAGCCACTTGTCCATCCTAGCCCCATCTCATCCAATCATAATTGCCATGTTATCTACTAACATCATCAGTCAGGTCACTAGCATATAGGCCTACTGATTCACTACCTCATCGCCATGTCACCTACTAGATCCCACCTCATGACACATCAATAGCCAAGCCATCACTCTTCCATTGGGCCTACAGAAGATAATGCAATGATTTTATTCTTTTAACTAATTTTATGTTTCCATTAGCATTGGATCGTTAATTACTATAATAGTTTTGTTGTATATACAAGATAATGTAGGCAGAGGTTGGGGATATGGCATTTAAATTGGTACTATAAAGTATGTACCAAGACTCAACCCCTAAATTATTATTATCTTATAAAAAAAGTTTTTTAATTTGAAGAATATACATAGTTATCAACAAAGTGAATAATATATTGTTTGCTATTATATTACTTTTATTTATGTATCTTTTATTTTGATACGTGATTATTAATTATTTTAGTTTTACTTTGGATGAATTTTTTTCTTATATATGTTATATTTTTGTTTATTGTAGGAAAAGTTAGAGACCGGTGCCTCTAATCTATTAGTTTGGAAGTATAATCAATAAAAGACAAGTTTAAACAATTTTCATTTAAAAAAAAAGAAAAGAAAGAAAGCACATTTAAAGAATAACTCGCGATTTAGCTTCAGTTCGCCTTCACATCTCCACTTTAAGAAGAATGTTCCCCTTTATACAGTTTTTAAGCTTTGATCTTAGCTTGACACGTTACACTTTTGGTGTCCTATATTTACATGACATATTAATTTTACGAGTGAGCTATTGGTACCCCTTTATTATCTTTATCAAACCCGAATTTAAATAAAGTTAAAGTTAAAGACAAATAAGAAGTAAACACACACTGATTTTTTTAATAAATAATTTACATTCATAATCAATCTTTTTCTTTTTTAATTTTCTACTTGTTACTTCCTATCTAACTAAAATGAATTATACAAATTTAAAAATTAGGCATGGCACAAAAAGCCCGGGCCCGGCCTAGGCCCGCGGGCTTTAAGCCCGGCCCGGGATTGTTAAAATGGATAAAGGCATGAATTTTCAAAGCCTATATCTATACTGGGCACTAGATATGAGCTTTGCATAAAGCATGGGCTTAAAATATATATTTTTTATCATCAATTCAATTATTCAAATTAAAAAAAAACAAACTTAAAAAGCGAACAGGTTAACAACCGAACAAAACAAAAAAAAATAAAAAATACCTAATCGGTAAATCCCTATTAGATTAGTTGGTTTTTTATATTAGTAGTTGATGATTTATTATGTGTGTACTTATGATATTAATATTTTGCTGTGTTGGATAATATGGATTAGATACGAAATTCAAGATTTTACTCTAGTATATTACTATTTATTGGATAATTTTTTTTTAAACTTATAGTCGATTTTAAAAAATAATTTAAAATTTGCACAAAGCCTCCAAGCCTGGCCCGGCCCAGCCCTAGTGGGCTTAGGCTTTGTGCAAGTTAAAACGTCTTGGGACCTGGGGCTTGAGCAAAGCCCAGCCCAAACCCGTAAATTGCCAAGCCTATTTAAAATAATCTATTTATTCTTTCATATTTGTTATTGTTTAAATATATTTGTACTTAAGATTGCTTTGAAACTATAATTTAAAATATGTATAATTTAAGTTAATGATTAACATTCAAAAATTCATCACCCAAAAAGAACTTTTGGTTTGTGTATAGGGTAACAATAAATTGCCAAAAAAATGAAAAATAACACAATACTACTTTAAGTTTTAATGATAAAGAAATTAAATGAAAAATTAAAAGTGTATTTGAAAAAAGAAAGGATATTTTCAAAAATAAAATAATATAATTGAAAAGGGGGTTCATGAGGAGCCTAGAGGGGTACCAATAATCTAATTTTACACATGCTAATTATTTGGATTTTTGGGCTTGTTATATTTGAGTTTGTTCTCTACATTCAATAAGTTGCCCTATGTTTATTTTAGCCCATACATTGGCCCCACTTATTCCTTTGCATTTTGTTTCCAAATATAAAATGCTCCTGCTCTTTCGATGTTCTGTGGAAGAAAATGATATTTTTTGTCTTCTGGGTTTTGCTTTCCTGTTTTAATCTAATGTGATATTTTTTAAGAAATTGAATAATGATTGCTTCATGGTAAATTGCTATTCCTCTTGGTGTGTCTGATGTCTTTATCTATCATTGCTTCTTGAACGACTTCTATTTTGCTTGGACTCTTGCTTCAGTTCACCTTCGCCTCACCTCTTTAAGAAGAATGTATCCCTTTATATAGTTTTTTGAGCTTTGATCTTAGTTTGACGTGTTACACTTCAAGATACATGGATTTTGCACATGCTAATTATTTGGATTTTGGGCTAGTTAAATTAAGCTTGTTGTTTACATTTTATCATTTGGCCCATACAATTTTATTTAAAAACAATTATAATGTGCACTTAAAAAAGTCATATTACTTTAGACATCTTTGTCCTGTAATAACCTATATATTCAAGAATTCGGATCAAAATCAAAATCATTATTCTTAAGCTACAAAAGATTACTGCATTTTTATAAAATTTTGAAAAATGACTTAGATTTTAATACATATATATATGTTAATGCAGACATACACATTTACACACCTGAAAGAACTTTAAGAAATTTACCCATTTCACACTTTCCAACTTTCAATTTCAAAAAAGACCGCACTTAAATTTTTCTTACAATATCAATCATTTACAAGGCCCCAAATAAGGCCCCAAGCAACAACATGGCCCGAACTTCACACACCAACAAAACACCCCCCTGTTTCGCTTATCTCACATTTTTCAAACAAAATTGTTTATCCAAGTATCACGCAACTCACATTCATCAAACTAGAATATTTATCCAAGCATTAAAGACAAAAATCAAGCAATAATCTAGAGAGCAAAAAGAAGTTAAGGTTAGAATTTCTTCAAAAACTTTTTTTTTTGTGGGCTTCATACAAAAGGATATTTTTGTTCATTTTATTATAATATAGGTCCATTGAATGGTTATTTTGGGTCAATAGATTTATAAATTAATAAAATTCCAGTAAAATCCCACAAAAATAGTTGTTTAATGATGTTGAATCTATGCGACAAGTAACTGCTGCGCAAGCGACAAAACAATTGCCCGAACTTAGAATGACTTGTCACTCGGGTGACAAGATATTATGTGTTGAGCGATTGGTGCCTGCGTCGCCCAGCATACAATTGCATATAATTCAGGCGACTATTTCTGTCAGCTAGGTGACAGGCCCTGTCACCTAAATCACTCGAGTTTGTTGATAACTAATTATTTAATTAATATATTAATATTATCGTTTGGAGTATTATTATTATTATTTTGCATCAGGTCCATGGAGTTGGTTGTGCTTAGGATGTATTTTGATAGAGCATGGGAGACTTTGAAGGATGGTCATATGGAGTACTAGAATGAAAAAGATGTCACGTTTTTTTTTCCAAAAAGATGCATTTTTAGAACAATTATTGCAGGTTGGATGGAATTCTGAAAAAAAAAGTCCAAATAAATATTCCATCACGGTAAAGGCAAATGGGAAATCAACTCATCCAATGCAACCTAAAGACATAATGGATGATGAAATGGTAAGGGTTAAATAGGAACTCGGATCCAATTAACTATGGGTGCACTCCTTTATGTGGCGATAACTTCTAAAGTTTCAATAGAATGTTCTTAGATGCCATCAATTCAAACTTCAGCCTTTGAACACTACTCTCTATTTTTCTCCTACAATGAACTTATTGATGACAATGCTGTCAATACACATGTCGACTATATCCATGTAAAAACATGTAACATTTAGTCCCAAATGAACCATGGACTTTGCAATAGTCCAATTGACATTATGGAGGATATAAATCAGTTTCAGGAAGTTAATTATCCTTGTTGAAATCATCCTATTAGTCCAAGGACTTATTGTTAAAGTTGGTCCATCAATCTAATGGCCTGTAGTTGAAGTTAGATAGTTCCAAGTTCAATAGACCCACTGCAATTGGAGGTTCTAATTGTGCCTTCAAATTGGATAGCTTCAGACATGCTTAAAAGTTCTAGTTCTAGTATTTGTGTAGGACAGTTATTCAACATAAAGAAACTCTTATACACAGAGCTTAGCAATATTACTATTAGGAACAAGTTTGACTTCATGGTGTGTAAGTCCACAACGGTACATTACAAGGTCCGTTGTGCTTTAGATATATGTAAATGGTGACTTTGAGCAATAAGGCTGAAGGACAAAGTTAATGTAAAGTGGTTTGAAGAGATACGACAAGATACACATTTGTCAGATTGATATCTTTGATGATGGTCATCGCCAAGAAAGCAATACGATTATCAGTGACATAATCAAGCGAAGGTTTCTTGATGCCAAATGAATATACACTCTGAAAGATATCATTTCAAATGTGAAGAATGATCATGCAATCGATTTATCATACCAACTAGCATATCGGGCCAAGGAGGCAACTCTTGAATCAATACGAGGAGTTTTAGGAGAATCATATATTTTGTTTCTCAAATACTCTCACATCTTGAAAGACAACAATGAGATTACCATTTATCATCTTCTTCTAGATGAGCATAATAACTTTTTGTTCTATTTTTTTGCTCTTGAATCTTGCATCAAGTGTCTTATATAGTCTATTAGGCCAGTGGTTACTGTAGATAGAACTCATATGAAAGGTAAATGCAATGGGACCATGTTGGTTGCAACAAGTTTGGATGGAATAACCAAATTTATCCGACAGCCATTAGGATAGTAGATTTAAAAAATGATGCATCTTGGGAATGGTTTATGACAAATTTGCATGGAGTTATTAGAGATGTTCCAAAGTCGATGTTTATTTGACTTTGTTTTTACCATTTGCAAGGTAATGTAAAGTCTCATTTCAAAAATTTCGATAAATTTTAAAAGTATACTTTTTAACAAGTATCTCAAAAAGTAGTAAAAATATGTGATCCTGTAGAGTTTGAAAAACAAATGGAGGGTTTGTAGGGTATGCATGCAAATGTAGAAAAGACATACGGGTTAATTATTAGGCTCAGTTTGATTTCGAAGGTTGAAGGTATGACATTCTAACCACTAATATTACAAAGAGTATTAATGCTTTGATGAAAGAACCAAGAAAATTTCCTATCAGCCATTTGGTTGATCATTTTATACTTGCGCTGCAACAATAGTTTTATGATATAAAGAAAGTGGTCAAGTCAAAGACTACTCAACTTACAACGTAGGCACAGAAAAGATACAATAATAGAAAAGAATAGCCATTAAAATGTGTTTTTTAAATGTGTCTGACATCAATATCAGGTGAAGGAAGGTGGTTTTAAGGAGGGTTTTGTTGACATAAGGAAAATAATATATATAGCTGTAGAGTATTTCAACTAGATCAATTTGTTTATGCTCATGCAATTGTTGTTTGTCTATATTTTCGAGTGGATCCTATAAGCTTTTGTTCTCCTTACTTGGCGAGATGGCTAACTGAAAAATTCCAAAAGCTACCCAAACATTGCAAGTAAATTCACCAGATGTACCATCATCGTCTGATCCTCAAAAAAACACGAAGAACACCATTTACAACCAAGGATGTCCCTTGGTCTATTGTAATTTGTGGTCGGTGTGGGAAGTGAGGCCATAATTGCAAGACATGTAAGAATTCCCTTATGGAAAATTCGCATTAATGATCTAATAGAGTGTTTGAAGTTTATTTATTTTTGAAACTTCTATTATTTTTTATGTCAAAATAATTTATCTACATTGAAATGATTTATGTAAGGACTTTTGGAGAATCTTATTTTATAAAGATTTTTTATTATTCTAGTATCACTTTGTTAACAATTAATGGTGTCATATTATTGATTAAAAAATATCTCAAAATTTAGTGATGAAGACAAAATCAGAGAACTCTCGAAAAAACTTGGTGATAGCCTATGTCACATTCGTAAAATAGGCGACAGCCTATGTGGTGACTGGCCTGTCACTCATTTTTTTTTTTTAAGTTGTCAATTGCTTGATTTTGGTGACTACCATATTTTGACCATGGTATCTTCCATTTTAAGAATCACCACATTTCGACATTAAAGCCAAATCATTTTTATTAGACAAGTAAATGACAATTGACAATCTGAAAATGAAACAAGACTTTATTAATGTTTAATATACCTTTCTACAGGTATCATCCATAAAGATAGCTATAACAATCTTCTTTATAAGCAAATCTCCACAATAGCGAAAGTTAGGTATGCAACCTAATGTTAAATAAGACATGTACATTAACATAAATACTCCACAATTTATGAGATTGCCGCTAAATCCAGGATCGTCCATGGCTAGAAAATGACCAAAAATTAACTTTTTGAACAACTCAAATTGAGTATTAGTTGACTAGTTTTTATACATATAGTCACAAAACTAAATCCTATTAAATTCGAAATGCAACCTGGGAAGTGATCCTTGATTGGTATCTTCAGTGGCCAGGGATGCATCTTCTAGTCGGGCATATATAACAATAACTTAAGGCAACATTAGCACAATTTAAAAAAAAAAAATCATAAAACTTGCTATCACCCAAATACAGTTAGGCAAAAGCATGTTGTAACCCATATATTTGGCTGGGCGACAGAAGCATGTCGCCCGCATTACCTAGCTAGTAGCCCTTGCAATGCTTGGGAATTTTAGGCATGTCACCTGTGTTGCCCAGCCAGCAGCCCATGCAATACTGTGGCATTTTGCTAGGCAACATAGTTGTGTTGCTCGTGTTGTCCAGCCAGCAGCCCTTGCCACGCATGAGCATTTGGCTGCGCGATAGGGGCGAGACACCACCATTTCCCAAGCTTGGCATGGCCAAATTTTGGTCAATACAGGCAAACACCCACGTTTTCGATTGATCGGCGCACGAACCTTCTCTTACCCTCAAAATAACATTAAGTTAGATCCATAATTTCTTAGAGGCATTTAAACAAACACTTAGTGTACCATTTATTATAAATCTCAATCTTTGGGAAATTCTAATGTACGCTCAATACATATCCTAATGCTTAACTATCATTAATGATTTAAACAACATTTAGTTAATGAAAAAAAAAATTATCAAGGCAACAGAACAATAATTAAGCCAAAGTTTGTTGGAAATTGAAATTATAACTCCCACGAAATCATTGTAGAAAGTGAAGGAAATCGTCGCTAGAAGTGAAGGAACTCGCCAGAATTCAGGAAACTCCGTAAGTGAAGTAAATTGACATGGGCATAGTTGGGGCTATATGAGATTTTGCTCGGTGATCGATCCTATTGGGCGAATAGATTTTGAAAAATATTTTGAATGCTTTATTTTAGGAGTATTTTCGTCTAAGAAACTAGTAAATGGTTGATATTGTAAGAAAAAAATAAAAAAATTTGAAGTGTTATGTTTTCCTATATCAGAAGTTTGAATGTGGTGAAATGGGTAAATTTCCCAAGAACTTTCCTTTTCCCGTAAAAACTTGATGCGTCGGCAACCTTTCGATCCAAGTACGGAGTAAGCCTTTACAAATTTTATTCCCACGTGTCACTTTTCTTTTTACCGCAACCGACGCTAATTTCACCACACGTACCCCTCCACCAAACCAATATCAACTCATCTTCCTTTCTCCTCTGCCCAAACAGTAAACAGTTTAGCAGACAAATATAAAATTTAAAAAGGCGAATGAAATTGGGATCCTTATATTTTTAGGTTTTCTCAAATTGCACCTAATTTGTCGGTTTATGTCAACTTAAGTACAGTTATAACGTGAATAATGATTGTTTAGAAATAATTTAAATACTAAAAATGCAATAAATAGAAATAATTTAAGTACTACAAATGCAATAATATTAATATTTCGTGTATTATCACATCGAATAATAAAAGTATTTTTTTAATGTTTCACGAATTGAGTCTTATAACATGAAATAATGAAGTTCTATTCACTTATTTAATAATTTTGAAAGTATTATACTAGAAATTTTAACACTATAACCTATCAATGACTCAATTATGTTAATTTATTTTTATTTAAAAAATAAATTATATTTATCAAAATAATTTTTAGAGTGCAAGTATTCTTACCTTAATAATTAATGAATTGGATTAATATTTGACATTACGAAATTCTAAACATGATTAATAACTTTCGTTTGGTTTCGTTTGGTTCAGGTTACACAGCACATAATCCAACCTCAATTGTCCCCTCTAGGATCAGGGATCTATCTTAAGAGATAGACAAATTACATCTTTATATGATAATCTTTAAAAATTTAGGGACACGGTTGTTATTATATCCCAAACTAAAAGCAAAAAAAAGAAGCAGCAGCAGCAGCAGCTGACTGGCCTTTGAAGCGAATAAAGCTCAAGATAATTTTTTTATATGGTGCTGCTGTGAATAATTATTCGTTCATTCAATTCCATTCTATTCGGTTTCAATGGCCGAAACTCGGAAACTCATGTCATTTCTTCTTTTAATTGTTATTTTCCCTCTTCAACTCACGGCTTCAATGCAATTGCAAGGAAACAACGCAACTCACTCTGGCCAAATCAACTCCAACTCAGTCCTGGTCGCACTTCTCGACTCGCATTATACCGAACTCGCTGAGCTCGTCGAGAAGGCTCTCCTCTTGCAGCCACTGGAAGATGCTGTCGGCAAGCACAGCATCACCATTTTCGCTCCCAAAAATGAAGCTTTGGAGCGGGATCTCGATCCCGAGTTCAAGCGCTTCTTGCTCGAGCCAGGCAACTTGAAGTCTCTTCAAACGCTTTTGCTTCATCACATTGTCTCCACGCGAATAGCGTTAAACCGGACTGCCAACGAGTCAACTCAGCATCACACGCTGTCCAGTGATTTGCTGGAGCTAACGAGTCATGATTCGGGTGATAAATTTATAAGTCAGTCCAAGGTCATTCATCCGAACGCCGTGGACCGTCCAGATGGAGTGATCCACGGCATCGAACGGCTGCTAATCCCTCGATCCGTACAGCAAGATTTCAACAACCGAAGAAATCTCCGTTCAATTTCAGCCGTCAAACCCGAAGGAGCACCAGAAGTCGACCCGAGGACAAACCGGTTGAAGAAACCGGCACCAGCCTCCAAACCCGGCTCGCCTCCGGCCCTTCCGGTTTACTACGCAATGGCTCCCGGTCCTTCACTGGCTCCGGCCCCGGCACCAGGTCCGGGCGGGCCGCACCACCACTTCAACGGAGAGAAGCAAGTGAAGGATTTCATCCAAACGCTATTACACTATGGCGGGTACAACGAAATGGCCGATATTTTAGTGAATCTGACGTCGCTGGCAACGGAAATGGGGCGGCTTGTGTCGGAGGGATATGTTTTGACGGTATTGGCGCCGAATGATGAAGCCATGGCTAAGCTGACGACGGACCAGCTGAGCGAGCCAGGGGCGCCGGAACAGATTATTTATTACCACGTGATTCCGGAGTATCAGACGGAGGAGAGCATGTACAATGCCGTGAGAAGATTCGGGAAGATTTCGTACGATACGCTGCGTTTGCCGCATAAAGTTTTGGCACAGGAAGCTGATGGGTCTGTGAAATTCGGCCATGGTGACGGATCGGCCTATTTGTTTGACCCCGATATTTATACCGATGGCCGAATTTCGGTTCAAGGAATTGATGGGGTTTTGTTCCCGCCAGAGGAAACGTCGACGAAATTATCAGAAAGTAAAAAAAATGTTAAAGTCGCTGTAAAACAAAATCCTGCAACAAGAAGAGGTACGTTCAACTTTTTTTTTAAATCATAAAATTAATAATGCATTCTTGGGTATTATTATTAGTAATTGAATTATGATATTTCACCATTTTATTTTTAAATTCACTTTGAAAAAAAAAAGGAATATCGGCCGATTTACTTGGTATGGCAAATTTTTGTATAATTTTTAAGTATCGGCCGGTTTGTCGGGGACGGAAAATGCCGGTTTGGCATAGTGCTAATAGTGTTAGCGTATGTGTTGGTGAAGGGGAAATTGTCGGTGGGTCAGAGTTGGTCAGCGGTCATAATTGTCATTTCCTTTTTCTGTCCGCTTTTGCTTTTTGGGTTGTTCTGTGACTCTGTGTGTCCGTGATGTTTACATTAATTAAAATATGAAAATGATATGATACGGATTGGATGGAATTAGTGGTTTTGGATGCTTTTCCTTGTTAAGTTTTGTACGTGCCTTGGCCTAAAAGTATTAGGGATGTGTTTTTTATTTTTTATCTTTTTTTTTTTTTAATGTGAAGAAGCTAATATTAAGGTTAAAATGTTTTTAATTAGGTTTACCTTGTCTATTTTTTCTTTTTATATGAGACCTGTTTTATAAGGATTTTAAGAAAATTACAATTAAATAGTATGAGAAATGAATAGACAAGAAAGCTTTATTTTTAAAGGATAGTTATACCTATAGTTTGACAAAATAGTTAGAAGAAGTTTTTCAGAATCCCCAAAAGATAGTCCAAGTTGGTCCAGGACTTTGTTAAAAATACTACTTTGAGATCAGGTTATTCGGCATAATATCGTGATCATCTCATATGTAACAAAGCAGATAATGCCCAATTGAGGTGGTAGAAGTGGTTATTAGAGAATGTGTCCCCTTCTGTATTAAGCCTATACTTTTGAGATCTGGATTAAATAAATTACAGAAATGTAATAATTTTGTGTTGGTATTGCTTTAGATATATATATATATATATATATTTTAAGGTTAACATATTTTCATGAAAATTCTACTGCTTTTGAAACTTTGCGGGCGTGAGCTGTAAATTTGATATATGTTGAAAATACATAATATAGAAACTGTCGGCTAGAAAATGAGATTCTGGAAATCTGAAGAAATTGTCGGTGAAGTAGAAAAAAGAAAAACAATTTTGGACTTAAGTAAGCTTACAGGCCACGGTTCACACCAAATGGACAGGAAGAATTAGTAAGAATTAATACTAAAGTTGAAATTGGAATCTTGACTTGCTTTCTTGCCACTCCTTAACTAAAAACTGACAGCTTGCCTGCTTATTGATTTATCATTTCTTTTTCTTCAATTATTTTTGTACTTTAAATTATCAGGCATGATTTTTTTTTTATGATTATTTTAATCATCTGTGATTTATAGAGAAATATTGAATTGTAAGATACGGGACCACTAGAGTATCCTGGCAATACATATGTACTATGCAAATTGCAAGTCATTATTAAAGTAACATGTATCTGATTCACCCCCATCTATAATTAGATCTGTCTCTGTCTGTTACCTCTTCCATTTCTTGCTGTCAGCCATGCATCTGATGTATTAAGATTACTATTATTATTATACCAAGTTTTAATTACATTTTTTATGAATGAAAATAAATTGAAATTGATGATGATGTGGCTTAAAACAATATAGGTAGGATATTAGAACTAGTCCTGTCCTAGAGCTAATTAGATTGTAGAATAAGCTAGCGTCAGAGAGACTTAAGTCTTATGATTGATTTTTACTGTTATTTTATGACGTTCTGTGGTTGGAGAGTGGATTTCATCAACCAATGGAAGTTATTGAGTTGCTTTCTGTAGATTTGTTTATATTCAATTTAAAGCATAAGTTCCGAATGGCTGATTTATTAACATGCGGTTATTTTAATGGCATAATGTGTGGCAGGAAAATTGCTTGAAGTAGCATGCCAGATGCTTGGTGCCTTTGGACAAGATTCCCATTTCACCACGTGCCAGTGAAAATTAAAAGAATACTTCAAACAAGGATAAAGGTAGAATTCCAATTCTGATTCCAAAATCATTCTTAGTTATTTTATACCCAAAAAAAAAAAAAATATCATTCTCAACTCTCAAGCTACTAGTTTCCACTGCGCAGGCCATAAATTACACTAGTTCTCCTGCCTTGGATTACATATGGCTCCATAGTAGGTGGAGTGATCTATCAAAGGGACATGAATTTATGTTTACCTTTTGTTTTGTAATCATCATCAAAGTATTCCTTTCTACCAAACAATGACAAAAACATCAAATACTAATCAAGTATGACCTCTCTTATATGTTTGACCAAATTACAAGCATATAGCTTCACATTCAAGCCTAAACAGTAAGCAGAAACCTAGCTCTTTCATAACAGAGTTTGCTAAAAAATTTATGAATCTAGAAACCTCAAGAAAGGTTAAAGATGATTCTTAAAAATTTTAAGGAGAATATATATTACTGAAGGTTTTTGATCATCTCTAAAACCTTCATCGGTCTGCCAAATTGTATGAAGCAGAAATATTTATGCTGTAATAAATCACGCCTGGGTATTTACTCGGACTGCAGGTGAACAATGTCGAAAGTTTGTGGTATGAGATGTGGACTTCTTGCCTTTTTTCTATCATTTTTTCACATGGGAGGCTGCATGCAAGAACGGGAAGAGAAACAGGAAAATTTGCAAGCAAGGAAAGTATTTGGCATTTGGTGTGATGTTCATATTATATATTGTTAAATTCATGATTGTGTGGGAAGGATAAAAAAGCTCTGGTCTGCTGTCGTTATTAGTTACAGATACCCTAAAAGGTGAAAGTTTTTTTTTTTTTTTTTTTTGTGTAATATTGTGGTGCTGAGCTGTCTACTGTGGATTGGTGGTGATAAGGAGTTTGAGTATGGGGATTAATTTTGTGTACTCTTGTAGATGGAAAGGAAAAAATAGTCTACCGAGTAGACATCCCAATCAATAAAAGAGTAGACCAAAAATGTATGTGGGAAATATGATAAAATAAAAAGAAAATTCTTTTGTGTTCATGGCAAATTATAAAACAAAATTGTAACTATCTCTATTTTTTCTGTGCAATTGCTTGCTCTTACTCCCGCTCTATCTTTACTCTCTAGTCTCCCCTTCATGATTGAGAATCAAATACCAATGAGCTTGTACGTAGGTGTATAAGAAATAGCACCATCAAGTATCTGAATTTTGCGGCAACTGCAACATTGAAGATAACTAATTTGTTCCGATTTTCAGGTCAGGAACTTATTACAAAAGAGTTATTGTTCCGTTAATTCCTATAGCCTGAGATGATCATCTAATTATTTTTGTCTTTCCAAATGTGCTTGCAAGGTGTTTATTGTATATTTGTTTTGGTTAAAAATTTATTTAATTATCATCTATTTACTTATTTGTTGAAATTTTAAGCTATATCAAATAAAAAATATTATCTGACTTCTACTTGAAAAGTCAAATTTAATGCTGCAAAAGTAGCAACATGAGTGTGTTGAATAATTTTTTTATATAACAGAGGCTACTATAATGAGCTTAAACGTAAAAGATAAAAGTATTTACCCTTACCAAATGTGGGAATATTGTCATTGAAGATTGAAAGAATGCATAGCAAGTTTCTCTTCAGTTTTCTCTGAAAACAGAATGGGAGTTAGAGAGTGGGTCGTTATGACCCGTCTGTTAAGTCACTCATTTTAGAGTTGGGTGTTTCTTAGGGAGCTGGGAGAGGTCGGCAAAGCTAGCTAGGAGAAATCCCCAACGGGTGGGGAGCGAAAGGTTCTCAAACAGTCATCATCTTCATAGCTGTAGTAATAAGAATGGGCACAGAGGAGCTAATTAAAAAGTGCAAAGCTATATCATTAGAAGGAGAAATAAGGGGGAAAGTAACCCTTAAGAGCAGAATGAAGATTAAAGGCGAAAAGATATTCGCAGGATGCTTGGTGGGGAAAGTGCTCCTGAACAGGGAAGAAGGAAGGCTTCAAAGCAGCTCTATTGCTAGTGTGGAAAACGATGAAGGAGATCAAGATTGAAGAAATAGGGGAAAACATCTTCCTTTTCCAATTTGGAAGTGAAGCTGATAAGCGGAAAGTATTAGCAGGGGGGCCATGGCATTTTGACAAAGCTATGATTGTTTTGACAGAACCAGCAGGTATAGGGGAAGTATCAAAACAGTCTTTAACTCATGTATCATTTTGGGTCCAAATCCCCAATGTACCTATTATATGCATGGATACGGAAATAATAAGGGAACTGGGGGAAGCCATTGGAAGAGTGGAGGAAGTTGCCACAGATATCTCGGGAGCATGTTTCGGCAAATACCTTAGGCTGCGTATTTCTGTCGATATCACAAAACCTCTGATAAAAGCTTTATACTTGAAGCAGGAAGACAAAAATGAGATGGAAAGAGAGGAGCAAGAGGGAGAAAAAACACAGGAGATTACAATGCCAGTAAGGTATGAAAGGTTACCAGACTTTTGCTATGTCTGTGGGTATATTGGGCACCAATACAGAGAATGTGCAAATTATAAAAATCAATTAAGAGAAGAAATGGCATATGGACCATGGATAAAGGCCCCCACAATGATAGAACAACTGAAGTTAAACAGAGGGAAAGAAAATAGGAAAGTTGAATCGGAAAAGGAAAAACAGAGTGATGGAATGAAGGTGACTCAAGGCAAACAAGGCAATCCGGTGGCAAAGATGGGGTGGCTGAAAATCCAAGTAAAACGGGTTCGGATCAAGACCAAAATCCAGGGGGGGAAGTACCAAGGATATCAGATCAGAATAGTGGAAAGCAAGCGGAAACAGTAGGAGGTGAGCTACTATTGGGAGGGAGTCAAAAAGAGGCGGGAAATGGAAAACAAGCTGAGAGGGAAAAAGAAAATGAATTAGAAGAGAAGGAATTTGAGAAAGAGGGAAAGAGAGTAATTAGCTTCAGCCCAAAGGAAAAAAGCCCAACAGAAAGAGGCCCGCATGAAAGGAAAGAAACAATGGTGGAAGGAGCAGAAAAGCAAGAGATATGCAAGACAAAATCCAAAATCTGCAAATGGAAACGACAAGCCAGAAATGTTGAAAAGCTCATAAAAGATGGACCAACAATGATGAAAAGGCCCAGGGAAGAAACATATTGGGATAGCCCAGGAACGAAAAAAATCAAAAGAGGGAGTCAAACTCCGGAAAACTTTAACTCAGCTCCAGAAGAAAATTGTAGAGTGAAGCTGGGCATACAGAGTAATGGAGAGGATGGTCTGGAGGAAATGCTCACGGAGGCAGCAACGGCGGTGGCTGGATACCAGCCCCGCCGACAGCCATGAGGCTAATAAGCTGGAATGTTCGGGGATTGGGGAATGACCGAGCGTTCCAGGAAGCAAAAAGAATTCTCCAAATACACAGGCCGCAGTTACTGTTTCTATATGAAACAAAGCTGTTGTCAAAGCAGATGGTGGAAATAGGTAAGAAATTGAAGTTTGAGAGTTGTTTTACAGTGGATAGAAGTGGTCTTGGAGGTGGTCTAGCTCTATTGTGGAATGCTGAAATTATAGTGGATATAAAATCTTTTAGTAAGCATCATATAGATGCGATTATTCATACTGATAACGGATACTGGAGGTGTACTGGTATTTACGAAAGCCCTGAAGCTGCCTAAAAACATCACACATGGAAGTTATTATGAAGGTTAGCATGACTCTCTTCTCTGCCCTGGCTTTGCTTTGGTGATTTCAATGAAATCTTGCAGCTTGGTGAAAAAACAGGAAAGGATAGAAGTGTTTCAGCAGTAAACGAGTTTAGAGAAACCATCAGAGATTGTGGTCTAAGTGACTTAGGTTACAATGGATATCCTTTTACATGGTCAAATAGGCGGTTTGGTCCGCAATTGGTGGAGGAAAGGCTAGACAGATTCCTAGGCTGCACAAATTGGGGAAGGCTTTTTCAGGAAAACCCAGCAAAAAATTTGACAACATGGTCATCCGATCATAACCCAATTTTAATGGATGTAGTGGAAAGAGCAGGGGGAAGCAAATGTAGCAGAAGAACTTTTTCGAGAATACATTATGAGGACATGTGGAGTTCATATGAGAGATGCAAAGAAATTGTGAAGCAGGAGTGGGTGGATAGGGGGTTATGGAAGAGTAAGAACCCAGTGCTTTTGTTCAAGAAAAAAGTGAAGGATTCCATGGCAGAATTAAAAATATGGAGTAAGAGTGAGTTTGACGGGAGGAAAAAGAAGATTGATTAGATGCTTCACCAACTCCAGAGCATTAGAGAAAGTCAGAACCAGTATATTTGTGGGGATGAGATTAAAAAAATTGAAAAGCAGATAGATAGAATGCTTCTGGAGGAAGAAATTTACTGGAGACAAAGGTCCAGAGCTATTTGGCTTCAAGCAGGAGATAAAAATACAAGCTTCTTCCACAGTAAAGCAGTAGATAGAAAGAGGAAGAACACAATAGGGGGGATTTTAAATGAGAACAGCAGATGGACATCAGAAGCAGAGGAGGTCGAAAGATTATTTTGTGATTACTTTGCTAACCTGTTTACTTCAACACACCTACTAATGGCCAGCTGGAGAAAGTGTTTGTGGATTTGCCAAACAAAGTGTCGGAAGATATGAATGAGCAATTGAATCAGCCATTTACAGAAGAGGAGATAGTTACAACCCTGAACCAGATGCACCCAACGAAAGCGCCTGGACCGGATGGATTACCAGCGGTTTTCTTCCAGAAACATTGGCAAGCTGTCAAAGAGGGAGTTATAGCCACATGCCTTCACATATTAAATGAAGGAGGTAACATTGCCCCCCTGAACCACACTTATATTGCCTTAATTCCAAAAATAGCAAAGCCTAAGAGAGTGGTGGACTTTAGACCTATCAGTCTATGCAATGTTATTTATAGAATAATCGCAAAAACCATAGCTAATAGGTTAAAGAATATTCTGCATACTGTAATTTCCCACACTCAAAGTGCTTTCGTTCCGGGTAGGCTCATTACAGACAACATAATCATAGGTTATGAATGTCTGCACAAAATAAGGCACAATAAAAGGAAAAAAGGGGGCTGGGTGGCTTTAAAGCTAGATATTAGTAAGGCGTATGATAGGGTGGAGTGGAATTTTTTGAAGCGCACTATGGAAGTACTAGGGTTTTCACCAAAATGGGTAGATTTGATTATGAGATGCATTACCACTCCTTCATTCTCAATTCTAATCAATGGAGTAGCCAAAGGCTTAATTCAACCCCAAAGAGGTTTAAGACAAGGCTGCCCTTTATCCCCTTATTTGTTTATCTTGTGTACAGAGGTGTTTTCGAATCTCTTGAATCAAGCGGAGAAAAGAAATCTGATCAAGGGGCTGAGATTCAGCAACGAAGTTTCTATTAACCATCTACTCTTTGCAGATGATAGTTTGATTTTCTTAAAGGCCACAAGGGAAGATTGTTTAAACTTGAAAAATATTTTTGATTGCTATGCTGATGCATCGGGTCAAATTTTCAACTATGGAAAATCTTCTATGCTCTTTAGTGGAAATGCTCAGCCAGCTCAGAAAGATGAAATAAAGAAGCTGCTTCAGATTCAGGGGGTGTCAAAGCATGAAAAATATCTTGGGTTGCCGTAAATGGTGGGAAAAAAGAAGCTGACATTCTTTAAGGATATCAAGCTCCGAGTTTTGAGCAAGATATCAAGTTGGAGTTTGAGGATGTTTTCAAGGGGGGGTAAAGAAGTGCTTATTAAAGCAGTTGCTCAGGCAGTCCCTGCTTACGCAATGAGTGTTTTTAAGCTGCCAATGGGGTTATGTGAGGATATCCAAAGGGCTATGGCAAGGTTTTGGTGGAACTCAAAACCATATCAGAAGGCTATCCACTGGTCTAGATGGAAAATCATGTGTAACGCAAAATGCAGAGGTGGAATGAGATTCAGGGACTTAATATGCTTCAACCAAGCATTAGTGGCCAAACAAGGGTGGAGAATCATTCAAAATCCAAACTCACTGGTGACAAGGGTGCTGGAAGCTAGATACTTCAAGGATGGTGATTTTCTAAGGGCAAAAATAGGATCAAACCCATCTTTTATATGGAGAAGCATTGTTTGGGGAAGACAAATTCTTCATAAAGGGCTAAGGTGGAGAATTGGAGATGGGAAGAATGTTCAGATATATCATAGCAGCTGGATTCCAAGGCCTTCAACTTTCAAGCCTTTCTCTCCTCCAAAGTTACCCTTACAATCTACAGTATCAGAGCTAATTGATGGGGAAAACAAATGGAAACAGATGCTGATCCAGCAGCATTTCATGGATGAAGATGCTCAGCAGATTTTAAAAATTCCCCTGCCAAGATCACCAAACCCAGACAAGCCTCTTTGGCATTTTGATAAGCAAGGAGAATATTCTGTCAAGAGTGGATATCAAGTGGCCCTACAGCAAAAATCTCCGGATGAACCAAGCAGTTCAGAGAATGATAAACTTCCATGGAAGATCATTTGGGCTTCAGAGCTGCCAACAAAGATAAAAATCTTCATGTGGAGAGCAGCAAGAAACTTACTGCCAACAGCAGTCAACTTGTGGAGAAAAAAGGTAATTCAAAGCCCCTGGTGCCAGAGATGTGGGAGATCGGAGGAAACGGTGTTCCATGCTCTCTTCGAATGTAAAGAAGCTCAGAAAATATGGAGACTCTCAGACTATGGAGAAGAGATCAGGCAATCCAAGGGTAAAGATATGCTGAACTTGATGGTGGAAATGGCCGAAAAGAAGAGCAAAGCTGATCTGGATCTGATATTGGCTTTAAGCTGGGTATCTTGGCACTCAAGGAATCTTCTCATCTTAAACAACAAGAGGGAAGATTCCCAAATATCAGTAGCAAAAGCTGAAGCAGTGATGCATTCATACAAAGAAATCAAGCAGCCTCATCTACAATAGAGTGGGGAAGAAAAGGATAGAAGCAATCAACAATGGGAACCTCCACCTCCAGGTTGTTTTAAGGCCAATGTAGATGCTGCTGTAAAGGAAGAACAAACCAAAGAAGGTTTGGGAGTGGTGATCAGAAATCCAGTAGGGCAGTGTGTGGCAGCTGCTATGAAACCTTCAAAGTTTCACGGAAGTGTAGCTGGTGCAGAAGCCGAAGCTATTCAGTTTGGGCTGGAAATTGCGAAAAAAGCAACTTGTCTACCTCTGATAATTGAGTCAGACTCTCAAGAGGTGGTGGATTTGATTTTAAACAAGAAAGGAACTAGAACGGAGATTTTTTGGTCAGTATCTGATATACAATCCAGCTTAAAGGAGGTTGCAGCAGACCAAAATCTAACATATTTCAAGGAAAGCAAATGGAGTAGCCCACTCTTTAGCAAAATTAGGCTTGCAGCAAGATGATGTAATCTCATGGCTGGATTCTATTCCAGAAAATTTTTTGTACTTATTTGCCGGCTGAGGAATGAAAAATGCAGTTTCATTACAAAAAAAAAAAATAAAAATGTGGGAATATTGTCATCCCCTACTTTTTACAAACCCACCCAATTTTTATAAAATAATTATAACAAATTCACATTATTTTATAAAATTATAAATTAACAATGAGTTTAAATAACTAATTAATTAAATCATTCTTTTAATTTTTTTAACTTTATTTTTTAACAATCTTTGACCATTTAAGATTATTTTAAGATAAATTTAATTTGTGTATTTTATTCTTGTAACATGAAATGACCATATTACCCCAAGAAACATGTATTATTATAACTAAGAGTTTAGGCTTTAGACATTTAGTTTTATGCTTTATTTAAATAAAATTTAATAATTTTCAAAACCCCACGACGTCAATATATCTTGTTAGTTTAGTTGAATATTAATATACATTCTAATAAAGTAGTAGTTATACATAATTTAGAAACAATAAATTTTTTATAAAAAAATTATTGAAGTTAAGTGATTAATTCTCTAAATTTGTTCTTTATTTGAATTCTTAAAAAATAATGTGAACTTGTAATAATTTTCCACAAGTGGAGTGGGTATACAAAAACTAGGTTGCTGCTGTCAATTTCCATCTTATATGGGGAAAAAGGCACATTTGCTTTCAAGATTTTTGAAAAATAGTTATGTAAACTCTAATTTTTTAATAAAAGACAGTAAGACTCTCTTTTAACTATAATATTCTTTGTAAATAGTAACTAAAAAATTGACTTTAGAATTTTTCAATAAATAAAAATATGATTTAAATAGTTTAATTTTATAATAAACTAATAATATTAGAATATTTTTAATACATAAAATAATTTTTAAAATGTAAAATATTGTATTTGTTTTAATAATCTATTTTGCAATAAAAATTTTAAAGTCAATTTTTTTTGTTACTATCTACAAAGAATATTATAGTAAAAAGAGGTGCTTTATGTTAATTCTCAAGCATTAGTAATATTAAAATTTTTTGTATATGTTTCCGTGGGAATTTTGGGTGTTAAAGTTGACCAATAATTTAGTGACACGTGGCAAGAAAAGTTTACCAGGGAAAGCTACTTTGTTTGACTAGGCATCAAGATAGCCCACATGGGCTTGGGAGATACACTCTCTAAAGAAAAGGATAGTTTTGATAAAATACTCAATATCGAAGGGTATTATCGGAAGCCCAATTTTGATGGATAGGGTCAGCACGTGAATAGTGCACACCATCACGATAGAGAATGGAAATATCTTCTTTTTGGTTAAGGATAAGAAGCCAATAAGAAGGGAGATTCTCCAGTCAAGTAATAAGAAAAGGCTACGTCAGCTGCCCTTTGCTACCCCCCTAAAAAGCAATAGGACCACAAGGCTGAGAGACTACCACGTGCCCAGCTGTGAAGGCATAAAGGTGGCTGGAGGTTTCCTTACCTCTCAAGCTCATAGGTCTCACAATCAAAGGACCACAAGATAAATTACTCAAATATCCTCACTTGAGGGAGGACAACCATTAAGTAACGACCATGTGTCCAAAAGGACCAAAATGACCCTCAACGAAGGAGTTCAAGGGTTTCCCCAAGAATGGTAACAAATTCATTATTGGAAAAAAAAAAGCACTCATCTTCTTCTTTGTAAGAGCAAGCTCGTAATTATTAAGAGCTTCAAGGTCCTTGGACGTTGACGTTACCCTTGTATTGTCTAAAACTCACTTGAGCATCGAAGTATGGTTGGTGATAACTCTATGAAATGAGAGTTATCATGACATTTTTAGACTTAAACTAATGTTATTTAGAGAGTAAATGATATGTTTTTGTTGTATTTTAGATATATTTTATATAAACATATGTTTAAATTTAATTTTGATAACTTAATATTGTTTTAGATAATTTGATGCTCTAATTATGTGTGATTATAGGTGACTGAATAGTTCATATATTTATGGATGGAAAGTCGCTGCAACAGACTTGTAGAAGAGACAAAAGAACTTGGCTATTGAGGAATTAAAACAAGTCTGGACTAGTGAAGATATTGTAGCCATTGCTGCAGCAACCTTGTAGCAACCGCAGATAAGATTTGCAAGTTAACTAGAAGATTGCGATCCAAGGTTTCCAAAAATGGAAGACACGTGGTTCAAAGGCTTCTTGTTACCCTAATTCCAAGTTATAAAAAAGAGCACGCATAAAAAGAAGAGAGAGAGTCGTCATTCAAGAAAAATAACAGAGAAAAATCAAAAGAAAATAGAAAAAAAGAGAGATTTGAGGATTGCAACAGAGGATTCAAAGAGAAAAAGAAGAAGAGATCGTAAGATCAAGCAGAACTCAACCCCTTATCTTTATTTTCTTGTTTTCTTTTATCTATGAGAATGTATTTGATGGCTAAAACGATTCTTATTACTGTTTCATTGCAAATCATGAACTAACTTTATTGTGGTTGAGTGCTAAACAAGCTTAATAGTTATTTAACTGATGTTTGCGTGTTGCTATGTATTTACTGTAGCATTTTATCGTGATTTTACTTATTATAGTTCCCTATTTCGGCTGATCACCCATTTAGAGGATACTAGCTAAGAAGGAGCTTAAAAAAGGTCTGACTTAGTGGAACAAATTGAGACAATACATGGTTTTATGTTGGGTTTTCCAAGTTGAGTTAATCTTGATTTGAATAGGGCCATGCTTAATCTAAAATTAATGAAGAACTAGGCATAGGGATTCACCTTGTAGGGCAATTGGAACCTAGAATGCTTAATGTTGTATCTAATATTAGCGTAGCAACTAGTCATTGTTGGGTTGCATTAGATATAAAATATCCAACAGGCGACAACTGAGGATGCATGAGGGATTCTGCCCAGTGCTGTAATAAATGCTGTAGCAACAGAATCATAATTGGAAAAAACAGTCATTACCATTAAGTGAGTTTAGCCGTTCAACTGCTCATTTTCTATTGAGTACATCTCTTAGGTTTCCTTGAGAATGTACTGCATCGCGTTTTGTCTTTTGTATTTTCTTATTTTATTTCATTCATCACTTTATTTTCATTTAGACTGAAATTACATTATGAAGATTGTTGTTGCAAGTCCGATAACATCAATCCCTATAGAGACAATCTAAATATTCATTAATATATTACTTGTTGTGTACACTTGCACATTGACACCTAAAACATATAGCAGTAGAACAACAACAAGTTTTTAGCGCCGTTGTTGGGGATTAAATGTTTATTGTGATTTGTAGAGTCAATTTTAGTTGGTGTAAAGTATTAGTTTTCTTTTAATTTGTTTACAGTGGTAACATAATTGCTCTTGCAACCCTTGTATGTGCATATATAAACCTGTTAAATTCCAGTTTGATCCAGAAATTGAAAGGACTGGAAAGAGATTGAGAAGAGAGCATAGGAATTCAAAAATTGATGCAATCATGGATAATTTGCATGATATGGGGAATTTGAACTCCTGAGAAGAAATGCAACAATCAATATACAAGAAAGTTAGAATGGACAGAACAATCAAAGTAATCAGGGAACAATAATATTATCTACATGACAGATGACAGAGACAGAGCTATTCGAGACTATACAGTGTTGACCCTTTAAGCCATAAATCTTAGAATAGTCAGACTAGAAGTGCAAGCTGACAATTTTGAGCTCAAATCAGTGATGTTTCAGATGCTTTAAATAGTGGGACAATTCAATGGGCTGCTATCAGAAGATCCTCACCTTTATCTTAAGCTATTTTTGAAAGTAACTGATGCTTTCAAGATTGCTGGAGCATCACAGGAAGTATTGAGACTTATACTTTTCCCATTTTCTCTAGGGGATCGAGCCAAGGCATGGTTAAACTCTCTACCACCAAACTCCATCACTACATGGAATGACTTGGCTGACAAAATTTTAATGAAGTACTTCCCACCTATAAAGAATGCAAAATTGAGAAATGAGATCACATATTTCCTTCAACTTGAAGATGAAAGCTTGTATTATGCATGGGAGAGATTCAAGGAGTTACTCAGGAGATGTCCTCATCATGGTATTCCTTGCTATATACAGTTGGAAGCATTCTACGATAGTCTCAATCCAAGCACTAGATTGGTGGTAGATGCTTCATTAAATGGGGCCTTATTATCTAAGTCTTACAATGAACCTTATGAAATTTTGGAGAGAATAACTAATAACAAATATCAGTTGCCATCAATAAGACAAATTGCAGCAAAAGTGGCGGCATGAGTTCACAATGTAGATGCTTTGACAGCATTATCAACCCAAGTAACCTTATTAACAAATATGGTGAAAGCTATGACTACTGTTCTAGCAACTATCAACCAAGTTGCTGAAGTGTCTTGTGTCTATTGTGAAGAAGGGCATCTATTTGATAACTGTCTAGGAAATCCAGCCTTGATTAATTATGTGGGCAACTTCAATAGACAAAACCAGAATAATCCATACTCAAACACTTACAACCTTGGATAGAGACAGCACTCAAACTTCTTATGGAGTAACCAGAATCAACATGCAACAGCAACCAGTGGTTAAAAAAAACCTGTGCAGCTACCTGGATCTCACCAGCCAAATAAAAGGCAAAGAAGCACCAGAAATGAGCACCTCAATTCTCTTGAAGTTTTGATTAAGGAGTACATTGTGAAGAATGAAGCGGTTGTCCAAAGCCAGGCTGTATTCTTAAGAAACTTCGAAAATCAGATTGGACAGCTTGTTACAGCTTTGACAACAGACCTGAGGGCAATTTACCCAACAACACTGAAGATCCAAAAAGGGAAGGAAAAGAAAATTGCAAAGTAATTAATTTAAGATCTGGGAATGATGTTCATTTTTCATTTGGTGTACCATAAAGAAGAGTTGAACCCAATTTCAACCCAAAAAGAAACTCAAGTTGAAAAAGAGCCACAACAGCTCACTTTTCGGCACACTGGTGCAAACAGCCAAGCTACAGCATCTACAGAAAATGATAATCTAGCACTTGTTAGAGAAAATGCTGCAGTGCCAACTACATCAGCCCAAAACATGGTAAAAGATAAGCAGTGTGTACAACTTGCTACAGCACAACAGTTTAGGCACCCACCACCCTTTCCTCAAAGATTCCAGAAACAAAAGCAAGACAAGCAATTCAGTAAATTCTTAAAAGTATTGAAGCAGTTACATATTAATATTCATTTTGTGAAAGCTTTAGAACAAATGACAAATTATATGAAGTTCTTAAAGGATATCTTGGCAAAGAAAAAAAGGCTTGGAGAATTTGAAACAGTTGCTCTAACACAAGAATGGAGCCGCATACTTCAAAATAAGATACCTTAGAAGCTAAAGGATCCAGGCAATTTTACAATCCCATGTTCTATAGGAACTAAATACAGTGGTAAGGCACTCTATGATTTGGGAGTTAGCATCAATATCATGCCTTTATCAGCGTTCAAGCAATTGGGAGTTGGGAAGTTAGACCAACAACAGTCAGTTTACAACTTGCTGATCGATCTCATGCCTATCTAGAAGACAAGATTGAAGATATACTAGTGAAAGTGGATAAGTTTATTTTTCTAGTGGATTTCATAGTATTGGATTTTGAGACAGATAAAGAGGTACCAATTATTTTAGGCAAACTCTTCTTAGTCACGAGAAGGACACTAATTGACGTGTGAAAAGGAGAAATGATTATGCGTGTTAATGATCAGCAAGTTACATTCAATGTGCTAGATGCCATGAAGAGCCTTGATGATGTTGAAGACTGCAATTTTATTAGTGCTGTGGATTTTACTGTAGAAGAGAGATTAAACAGCTGCTGCAGCCAGGAAGGAATTAATGTTATAACATTTGAAGAATTTAAAGAGGATGATCTTGAAGCAATTGACATAGCATGGTTAGGAGAAAAACAACCCATGAGAGCAGACAAGTACTTCGAATCTTTAGATCTCTTAAACAGGGAAGTAAAACTTTCTGTTCCTTTTATTGAGTCATTTTTTGTTTTAGAATTAAAACTTTTTCCTTCACATTTGAAATATATATATCTTGGTGACAATAATACACTTCCTGTAATCATTTCTTCTTCTTTGAATGCAGAACAAGAAAAGAGCTTGGTGAATGTATAAGGAAGATACAACAAGGCAATCAGATGGACCATGACAAATATAAAAAGAATTAGCCCATATATATATATGTATAAGATTCTACTAGAGGAGTGCTACAGAAACTCTGTCAAACAACAAAGAAAATTAAATCCTATCATGAAGGAAGTTGTGAAGAATGAGATCATCAAGTGGCTTGATGCTGGACTCATTTACCTAATATCAGACAGCTCAAGTGTAGGTCCGGTACAATGTGTCCTAAAGAAAGGTGAAGTGACAGTTGTAGCAAATAAAAAGAATGAGTTCATTCGTATAAGGACAAACTGAATGGAGAGTCTGTATAGATTACAGAAAGTTAAACAAAGCCACAAGGAAGGATACTAAATAGACTTGCTGGAACGAAGTAACACTGTTTCTTGGCCGGATACTTGGGCTACAACCAGATTGTTATAGCACCAGAAGATCAAGAGAAGACAATATTCACGTGTTCTTATAGAGCTTTTGACTTCAGAAGGATGCCATTTGGCTTATGCAATGCTCCAGTAACTTTTCAAAAGTGTATGATGTCTGTCTTTTTAGATATGGTTGAACGAACACTTAAGGTATTCATAAATAATTTTTCAGTTTTTGGTGAACTATATGATGATTGCATAATCTAGAAAATGTGATTAAGAGATGTGAAGAAATAGATTTAGTATTGAATTGGAAAAAGTGCCATTTCATGGTACAAGAAGGGATAGTCCTGGGTCATAGGGTCTCTCGAAAGAGAATAAAGGTGAATAAGACAAAAATAGAGATAATTGATAAACTTCCACCACCTATTTCAGTTAAGAGCATTAGGAGTTTCTTAGGACGTGCTGGGTTCTATAGAAGATTTATTAAGGATTTTTCCAAAATATCCCAACCTTTATGCATGTTGCTCGAATAAGACAGACCCTTCAATTTTGATGAAAATTGTTTAAAGGCCTTTGTTGAGTTAAAAGGAGCTTTTGTGACAACACCAGTTGTTGTATCACCTGATTGAAGTACGCCTTTTGAATTGATGTGTGACACTAGTGACCACTCTGTTGGAGTAGTGCTAGGGTAGAGTAAAGGCAAGATTTTTCACTCCATTTAT
This sequence comes from Murraya paniculata, assembly GCA_030449075.1. NCBI lineage: Eukaryota > Viridiplantae > Streptophyta > Magnoliopsida > Sapindales > Rutaceae > Murraya > Murraya paniculata. The sequence continues at coordinate 38,169 of JAEVFN010000163.1, read as the reverse complement.
TACGCTAGCAAGACCTTAGCTGATGAACAACTCAACTATGCCACCACTGAAAAGGAGTTACTTGTAGTTGTTTTTGCATTTGATAAATTCATAGCTTATTTGGTTGGTACCAAAGTGAATGTTTACACTGACCACTCAACCATAAAATATTAGATTTCAAAGAAAGATGCCAAACCAAGGTTGATTATGTGGATTCTTTTACTACAAGAGTTTGACTTAGAGATTAAAGACAGAAAATGCACTAAGAATCAAGTAGCAAATAATCTTTCAAGGTTAGAAGCTGATGCAAGTACTCTGACTAAGTAAGACAACATAGAAACATTTCCTGATGAGGAATTGTTAATGCTACAGCATGCACAGATGCTGTAGCAATCGGGATTTCCATGGTATGTAGATTTTACTAATTACTTAGTGAGTGGATTACTATCACCTGGTTTGAGTTACCAGTAGAAGAATAGATTTCTCTATGATTTTAAAAGCTATTAGTGGGATGATCCCTACTTTATAAGATATGTTCAGACCATGTGATCAGAAGATGTATTCCTAATGAAGAAATTTCAAACATTCCCTAGTCTTGTCATGCTGCAGCATACGGTGGACACTTTGGAGGACATGGAACTGCATAAAAAATTCTCTAATCAGGTTATTACTGGCCCCTTATTTTCAAAGATGCTTATGAGTTTGTTAAATGTTGTAACAGGTGTCAAAGAATAAGAAACATCTCTCGAAAACATGAAATGCCATTAGCCAATATCTTGGAGGTTGAACTTTTTGATGTATGGGAATAGACTTTATAGGACCATTTGCACCCTCTTTTGGTAACTTATACATCTTGTGGCTGTGGACTATGTGTCCGAGTGGGTAGAAGCTACAGCATTGCCAACAAATGATGCCAAAGTTGTGGTGAAGTTTCTTAAAAAAAAAATATTTTCTCAAGATTTGGCACTCTTAGGGCCATTGTCAGTGACGAAGGGACTCATTTTTGTAATAGGATGTTTAATGCAGCATTGGCTAAGTATGGGATCATATCATCCACAAACAAGTGGTCAGGTAGAAGTGTCCAATAGGGAGATAAAGAAAATTTTGGAGAAAGTGGTGAATTCCAATAGAAGGGATTGGTCTCTTAGACTGAATGACTCCTTATGGGCTCACCGAACAGCTTACAAGACCCCACTGGGCATGTCTCCATATGGAATTGCTTACAGCAAAGCATGTCATGTGCCATTGGAGCTGGAGCACAAAGTATATTGGGTAGTTAAACAACTGAACATAAATATGAATGTTGCAGCAGAGTAGATGAAGTTACAGCTTTGTAAACTAGAAGAGTTACAGTTGTTCTACTATAAAAATGCACAAATCTATAAGGAGAAAACTACGCAATGGCATGAAAAACAAATCCATTAAAGGGAACTTATTTTAGGCCAACAAGTGCTGCTCTACAACTCTAGATTGAAAATTTTGCCTAGAAAGCTTAAGTGCATATGGTCCGGACTGTTCAAACTTATAAAATTTTATCCTCATGAGGCTGTGGAACTCCAAGATGAAAGAACATGGCACGGATTTAAAGTTAATGGACAAAGAGTAAAGCACTATATGGGAGCTGTTGTGAACAATCGAAGAGAGGATTGATTCCTCAATGATCCAGCTTGAGCAATTACGGATGGTCAGGCTGAAGGACCGAAAATCAAGAGCTAATTGGGAGGCAACCCAATAAGGGAAGTTCTTTCAAATTTCCAAAGCACTAAAATTAGTTTGTTTAATTTATCTCTTTGTTATTTGAATTATGCCTTTAATTTCTTTGTTTCATTGTGTTACATTGCAGCACACCAAAAAAAAAAAGAAGGTTAGGGAGCCGAAAGGAGTTGCTGCAGTCTTGTTTATAGTATGGCCGACAAAAGGTTTTCTCCACATGATAGAGGCATTTGTTGCCATTGTTGCAGCATCGGATTAGTTGCTATAGTAACGATTTTACCATTGCATTGATAGCGCTAGATTTTTACTGTTGGAAGGCTGACATGCTGGCGCTAGCAGATCCGTATTATGTAAAAAATGATTTGGCAATCCCTGCTTTGACACGATATGTATCCTTGCCTTTTTAAATTAAAATTTGTTTCAAATTCAAAATTCTTTCCATATTTCTCTTTTTAATTACCTTTTTCTCATCGCTTTCCTCTTTACTATAAATTAGAGATTTATCTTTACTATTTATTTCACTTTCAAATCATCTTTTCTTTTATAACTCTTAACACAATTACAAGTCGTTTTCACATTCTTATTTGTTTCTTTTCTCAGCACAACAAAACTCACTCTGAATTGCTACAACAATGGTGAAACTCAAAATACGTGCTGTTAGATTGAAGGATTTAGACTGAAGGACCCTACATGCTTCCAGAGCTATAGAGCTAAGGAAAATTCAAAGAGGTCATCGAGCCATGAAGAATTTTGGAGGAAAAGGGCTTTATATTTCCAAGGTAGCCAATGGGAGTAATGAACAACATCTATACTGCTGTAGCACGAATAGGATGGGTTAAATTTTTTTCTCACCCCCAAGCCCGATTGTTAAAGAGTTCTACTCGAACATGTTGTACCAAGACCAACGCAGCATCTTAGTAAGACAAGTTCAAGTCCTCTTAGACTTTAGAGTCATTAATGCCTTCTATGATTTATCTACTGTTATTGAGTGTGAATATAAAAAATTTGCTGAGAACATGACTGTTAAAAAATGGGGAGAAGTATTCAAAACACTGAAAGTAAGTGGTAGTGAACGAATGAATAAAGAGGGCCGAGTGGTTAATAAGATATATTTGAAGCCAATTGCTAAGGTTTGGGTCAAGTTCTTAAAATCTAAATTGATGCTAACCACCCATACCACCACTGTTTCTCAAGATAGACTTATACTTCTTGATGTCATAGTAAAGGGTTTCAACAGTAATGTGGGGAAGATTGTTGAGCAAGAAATTAGAGAGTGTGCTATAAAAAAAAAAAAATCTGTTGCATTGTTATTTCTTTCTCTTATCACGAGCATCTGTGAGGCTTCGGAGGTGAAATTTGAGGCAAGTGATGAGTGAGTAAAGAATGAATGGGCTATTATAGTGAGGATAGTTGAGAGGATTGCAAGAGAATTAACATCTGCAGCAACACCAAAATGCCTTATTATAGATCAGCCAGCACAGACTACAGGGCTTGAGAATATGCTTCAAGAACTCAGTGAAGCGGTGAAGGCCTGTGTCCAAGCACAAATGGAGGAAAATAAGAAATTTTGGACTTACTTACGGCATCTTAAAACACAAAAGCATCAATTTTCCCTGTACATAAAGGAAAAAAATATAGATTTTCAATGAGTTATTACTACAACAATTTAATTTTAGAAGAGCTGAGGAAGTTGCTCCAGAAAAATGGAGTGAGGATGCAGAGGCTGAAGAAGAGTCTGAGGAAGAATAATCTAGCCAGGGCAAAGGGAAGCAGAAGATGCTAAAGTAGTAGAGGATTTAGAAGGTGAAGAGCAGGCAGCCGATGAAGAGAAAGAGGATGAACATGAGGAAAAAGAGGAACAGGAGGAGGAAGCTCCAAGGGTGACTCCTACGAGTAAAGGAAAAGAGAAAATTCTGGTTGAAGAGGAGTCCGAGTCAGAGTCAGAATGGAAAGAGGATGTGGATGCAGCCATTGAAGAAGCAATCAGCAGAGCTGCCAAGACAGAAGAAACAAGAAGCAGTTGAGAGACCTCATTGCAAGTATCATTGTTGAAGAACCAGTAGTAGCAACACCTGCACGAGCTGCTACACAGCAAACCCCAATAAAATCCCTAGTCCCAGCTCTCAGGCCTTCCAGCAAATGAAAAGGGGCATGATCTTCTAGAGGTGGTGCAGCAATGCAAGCACCAAAAGAACCAAAACATAAGAAGACCAAGACAACACCTACCAGTCCAACTAAGAGCTAGAAAAAGAAACAACTGGTTGCTGCACCAATGGGCTCACCAAAAGAACATTTAAGAAGTTGATCAAAGAAAAAGTGAACCTTATTGGCCTGTTCTGTAGTAGAGCTTCCAACAATAGGGGAGTACCCCTTGCCAGCCCAATTAAACTTTTTAAATTCTGAAAATTTTCTTTTATTTATTGATTTTATCTTATTTAATTTACCTTTCCTTCTTTTTAGTTTATGCATGTCTGTTGTTTAATTCATTTTGTGTGCATGTGAGGACATAACACCTCTCAAGTTTGGGGGGGGCTGTGCTATGGCTGTGTTATGATGTAATCTGTCTATAAATGCATGTGTTTGTGTTTGTGATTGTGTGAATAGCTCTGTTCTGTTTATCTAGTTTTTGTTTTTTTATTAGAAAACCCAATGAGGATGAATTGAGTGTTGAATGAGGGATGAATAACTGCCAAATAGAGACAATTTATAGATGAAGGTTGAAACTCTGTCTTACTTCTTAGACTTTGGATGAGTGAGTATGCTATAGCAAAGCCAGAAAAGGTTAAGAATACCTTAAGTTTGGGGGGTCTTGAAAATTTTTGTGAGCATGTTGTGCTAGTTATGAAATAAAATCATGGTCTAATGACTTAGTTGCTAAATAACCAAGGTTAAGTATGCACCCAATTTGCAGACTTGAAAAAAAAGGCAACAAGAGTTATGAGCATTGCTGTAGCAACTGATAACTAAAAAAATAAAAAAGAAAAAGCAAGATAGGTCCTCAATCTAGGATATTGAGTAGCCAGGTCTGTTCATGAGTCCCATGTTCAGCCTTGAGTCAAAGGTGTCTATAGATAAGATTATGTTCTGGCATCTTAGATGGTTTGCTCTAGCACCTCTAATCTGTATATTGGTCAAGTAATTGGGTGTCATCATTACAAGTTATAGACATTCACATGAAAAATCAATGTTACATTGAAGAGTATTAACTAAAAAAGAATTAATATATTTGTTAAATCACAGTTTGAAGCCAATTCGTTCCCCTATCAGAGGAAACATCTATTGTTTAACCTTTAAGTTATATTTGATGCTTGTGTAATGCTATAGCAACTCTGGAATTTAATCAAAGTGCCACACACACTTCAGACAAGCTAAAACCTGAGCCTATAACTGGATTTGCTTGTGGTTATTTTGTAAGTTAAGAATGAAATCTGAGGGTTGATGAATTCGAGCAATCTAAATGACAGAGCTGAGTTGTTTGTTGCATAATTGTGTGATTGGAGTGTTAGTTTTGTTGTCATTACTTGAGGACAAGTAATGGTTTAAGTTGAGGGTGTGATAACTCTATGAAATGAGAGTTATCATGACATTTTTAGACTTAACCTAATGTTACTTAGAGAGTAAATAATACGTTTTTGTTACATTTTAGTTATATTTTGCATAAGCATATGTTTAAGTTTAATTTTGATAACTTAATATTATTTTAAATCATTTGGTGCTCTAATTATGTGTGATTTTAGGGGTTTGAGGAGTTCAAATTTTATGGATGGAAAGCCGCTGCAATAGACTTGCAGAAGAGATAAAAGAACTTGACTATTGAGGATTAAAATAAGTCTGGAATAGTGAAAATGTTGTGGTCGTTGTTGCAGCAATCCTGTAGCAACCATAGATGAGATTTCGGGCGTGTTAACTAAAAGATTGCAATCCAAGTTTTCCAAAAATGAAAACACACAGGCAAAGGCTTCCGGTTACCCTAGTTTTGAGTTATAAAAAGGAGCAAGCATGAAAAGAAGAGATAGAGCCGTCATTCAAGAAAAATAACAGAGAAAAAGAAAAAGAAAACATAGAAAAAAAGAGCTTTGAGGACTGCAGTAGAGAATTTAAGGAGAAAAAGAATGAGAGATCGCAAGATCAAGTGGAAACTCAACCCCTCATTTGTTTTTTCTTGTTTTCTTTTATCTTTGAGAATGTATGTGATGGCTAAAATGATTCTTGTTACTGTTTCATCACAAATCATGAAATAACTTTATTGTGGTTGAGTGCTAAACAACCTTAATGGTTATTTGACTAATATTTACATGTTGCTTTATATTTGCTGTAGCATTTTGTCTTGGTTTTACTTATTGCAATTTCCTATTTTGGTTGACCACCCATTTAGAGGATACTAGCTAAGAACAAGCCTAAAAAAAGTCTTGACTTAGTGGAATAAATTGAGACAATACATGGTTTTAGGTTGGGTTTCCTAAGTTGAGTTAATCTCGATTTGAATAGGGCCACGTTTGATCTAAAATTAGTGAAGAACTAGACATAATGATTCACCTCGTAGGGCAATTGGAACCTAGAACACTTAATGCTATATCTAATCTTAGCGTAGCAACTGGTCATTGTTGGCTTGCATTAGATATAAGATATGCAGCGAACAACAACTGAGGATGCATGAGGGATTCTGCTCAGTGCTGTAGTAGATGTTGTAGCAGCAGAATCATAATTGGAAAAAACAATCAATACTATTAAGTGAGTTTAGTCACTCAACTACTCATTTTCCATTGAGTACATCTCTTCGGTCGACTTGAGAATGTACTGTATCACATTTTATCTTTTGCGTTTTCTTATTTTATTTCATTCGTCACTTTATTTTAATTTAGACTAAAATCACCCTATTAAGATTGTTGTAACAAGTCCGATAACATCAACCTCTGTGAAGATGATCTAAATACTCATCAGTATATTACTTATTGTGTACACTTGCACATTGACACCTAAAACATATAGCAGTAAAACAACAAAAGTTGCTGGCCACCGTCGGTTCCACCTCTCAATTCACTCCATTTTGCATGTTATCACATTCCCAAGCTTGGTGGTTTTTTCCTCGTTTTTTCACTTTATTTTCATCCATTTTTTGCCCCCTTGCCAAACAACCAACTCACCCAGCTACCCTTCTCCGCCTTGTGAGAGCACACTTCAAGTTCAGCAAGGCAACCTCAACTAGCCTTAAACAAATCTATTTGTTTTAATCGGATCTACCAAATCTAGCTAAAATAATTGGTGCCATCTTAGTGGAGAGCGCAACAGAAAGCTCCACAACGTTTACCAAGTTATTTTGTTTTGTGTTCGGAACAACATAGAAGACAACCATTTGTCTAATAACAACCTTGCTATCATCAAGCAAAATGATGATTATGAGAAGGAACCCTCCATTGAACCTGTGAAAAAGACGACAAAAACGGACAAGCGAAAGTCCATAAAAACATTGACTAGTAGTACACCAAATTTAAAACTTACTAATGATATAAACAAGTAGTACAGAAGATCGATCCCACGAAGACTATACTAGTTATATTTATTATTAACTCTAAAACAAAGATTTAAAATAAAATAATAATAGTAGTAGTACTAATAATAATTATAATAATAAAAATAAAAATAATAAAATATAAATTAATCTAACTAAAGAAAATACCAACTATAAATAAAAGGGGGTTTTTATGAATTTTTAACTAAATAGCAAGAAATAAAGAAATTAAAACTACAAAAATAATAATTTAATAAAAATTCTAATTAAAGGAGAAAAAAATAATAATGATGAAAACTTTGGTTAAAGTATCATTTGCTACCACCAAACATGCACATAATCAATATATCGATTCTATCATCAATTCAACTGTAGATAACAATAACCTCTGTTAATCTTTATCTTTCATTAATGCGTTGTAGGGCAAAACAAGCTCTTCGCCTAATCGCTAACTATTAAATAATTTAAAACAAGCTCTTTAAATTTAAGATAATGGAAGCATTAAGTAAAGAAAGATATTAGGTTGATTTAGGCAATAAACACACAAACTCGGATTTTTAACCTAGGTTATGTCCTCCAATTGAAATCAATGATTCCAATTTGCCATTAATGATTAAAATATCAAGACAATTATGGATCAAGAATTTTAATCTAGCAGTAGAATTTATTTAAATCCTATCTAATTGACCACTCAAATTAGACAAGATTAAAATGAGAAATATTAATTATAGAAGAACATAAACAATCTCAATTAAATAAATTAAATGATAGAAATTAAATATTAATCATATGACATGTTTAGGGTTTTGAATTCAACTTGAACCAAATAGAATATCTAGCCTAACATAATTGAATTAGGAATAAGAGAATTGATGAAACTAGTCATGGAGATTAATCCAAGCGGCTGTTGTTTTAATTCCTTTCGGCTTCTCTCTCTTTTTTTTTTAACTCTTCGTGCGGCTCTCTTTCTCTCTTCAATCCGATTTTTGGTGTGTGTGTGCGGCTCTCCCTCTCAAAAGCCAAAGGTTGGCTTTTTATAATGTTTGGCCGAATCCTTATTGGATTTGAATTCCAATTTCAAGCAATTAATTTGCTTTCCTTAATTGCCACATTAGGATTTCCATTCCTTTTTTGTTTTATTGCCACGCATATGTAATTGCCAAAGTAAATTGTTTATTTTCCACTAATGCATGTCCATTCGAAGCTTGAGGAAATTAACTTCCGATTTTGGTCTTCAAATTCTTGTTGGCCACGGGTTCGTGACTTTATTTTCCCTTGTCTTTCAATTGATTTCCAATTTAATCTCGATTGCTTTCTAAATTGAATTTCTTCATGCCTTTTTTATCCATAATCTCCAATTAATTCCCTATCAAATAAAAAAGTATAATTAACTAACAAATATTAACTTAAGGATAGAATCTACGATAATAAAATATAAAAAATTAAGACAAAAAAATTAATGCAATAAAATATAATTTAATAAAATAACTAAGTAAAAAATTAACTAAAATAATTAGAATATTTAAGACCAAAATAAGAAAAATATGAAGAAATTAATTAGTAAAATATAGAGAAAATATGCACTTATGAAGTATCCATCGTAGTGATGAGTTCATCACTAAGAGACACTTTGATGAGTTAGCCGATAATATTTACTATGCCATTAGCTTGCAAGCTCAATATCGAGATGGTGGTCCAAGCAAACAAGCCACCATACAAGCCCTAGGTAAAAAGCTTGCTGTCTAACAATAAGAGGCCACTGAAGCAAGTAAGCAGCTGAACCTACCATAACCAGATCAAAAGCACAGATTGCTTGCTCTAAAGATGAAAGATCTACTGCCAGTTGTCGATCTAGTGCCAGTGGGGGCTAAAAACATGGCAAATAACCGGTCGAAGATTTGTGAGATAAGCTCAACGCCAAGAGATCTCTTCAGAGTAAGGAGGGTTCCTTCAGAAATCAAAGGGAAATCAAAGGATATCTTAGGAAATTCTTAACAAGATGTCTTTTTTGGAGAAATAAATGCGAAAACTCCTTGAGAAAGATAGCTCCATCGCTAGGACGAGATTATGACTGGTATATCCTCATATGACCAGACAAAAAAAATTGCTAAACTCCTGTAGGAGGATAATGAGCTACTCCTGAGTCTCCTCTATGAGATGGGAACTAATCTTGATAACCGTTGAAAGGTCATCCTCTTTAATAGGAATGGTTAGTAGATTCTCTGCTGGCGTACCCTGCTTTTCTTCTTTGGAGATTCATGGATCCAATTGTGCTTTAATCTGTTCAAGTGATTCTTGGCAATTACTTCTTTCTAGAGCTTTCTAAAGAACAACATAGTCTACCTCAGTGGATGTACCCTCCACTTTATCTTCTTTAATGGCCAATCTCATAGCTCTCATTCTTATGCTCCTCTTTCGCCTGTTAATGGTGCGTCTAGTCATTTTAAGAGCTACACTCATGGTTACTAGGTACTTCTTAGCAAGAAAATTGGCGACTTGCTCGTTGGAGGCTATCTGGTAACTAACCTACAATGCGGTAGTATAACATTAATGGGTAATCTACTGATCTCCATTAATAGGATCACAGATCTTGGTATTGGTATATTCATAAGAAGCTAATACTTGAAAGTAGCTACTTTAGTGGTTACCACAAAATGGTTGACCCAGAATAATGTTGTTAAGTTCTTTGGTTATCTGCTATTAGAAAATTGACTATACGGAACAACTTTTAGGGAGATTTACCTATAAAGATGAGTAAGGTAACTATTCCTTTGGGGATAACAATTTTAACAGCGAAACCAACTACAGAAGGGTTATTAGATGTTACCTTGATGGATTCGAGAATGAGCTGATCTAGTTTATCCTTGAAGATAATATCCACCAAACTTCATATATTAATCAAGGTTCGAGCTACTCTATTTGCCCTAATTTTGAGGGTGATCACCAGGGCATCATCGTGTGGATAAACTACATTCTTTGCATCTTCTTTAGTGAATATGATAAGAATTAGGTGTGGTGTAATGGGAGGTGAACTCTACTCCACCATGTTAACCTCCTTACTTCCAATAACACTCCTCTATAAGTTTTTATTGATCTTTTGGATCTTCAAGCAAGAGTTAGACCTCCTACTATCATACCCACATAAATACCCTTCTTAGAGCCGTGAGGCTCTCATTCGTTTGGACTTCCCTCTCAAGGTTCTTTTCCCCTTGCCGTTGCTATAGACTTTCTTGCATATCTCATTCCAACAACAACTCCTTCAAATGCCCATTGATAATCAATGGCCTCTATCTCTTCCCGCAGTTGAAAGTACCCGGTGATACTATGACTAAGGCCTTCATGGAACTCACAATACTTCAAGCTTCTCTTCATGTTGGGGTATGTTTTTTCATTGGCCAAGGTGGCCTCAAGAGACCACTGTTTTTGGATGTGGTAGAAAATCTGCTCTAGAGATTTGTTCAAAAAATGGGCGGCGACTTGTACTAACTCCAACTTTTACCAAGATTTAAGATTCATCTGGTTTTCTATGTAAACCTTCTTTAGCCATACCATGGAGATGCGGGAGACCTAAGTCGTGGTGAATCAAGACGTGCCCTGGCAGCCATCGTCACAGCATTTGACAAAGATGTGGAGTACATCCATGCCGATTGAGTCATTTGAAAAAGGGGCATACCGGCTTACAACGAGTACTTGGTGAAGTGAAAATCCCCAATAGTGAAGCCAGTTGGGAACACCAAGAGGATTTATGGCAATTTGCAGAGCGCTTCAAAGGTTCAAGCATAAGAGTTCGACAAGGACACCGCCAGCATAGGTGGGAGAGAATATAACGGGCTGCCCAAAATTCCAGACACCCAAGATTCTAGGCCCAAGAGCCCAAATGCAAGCCAAAGTATGCTAGCTTAGCCCGATTCTAGAATTTTCCAGCACACTCTAGCACATCTTATCAATTGTACATATATAGAACCTTCCACACTTGTGCGCATGCTTAGAAATGTCTAGATTTTTGTAGCAAGTTGCATAAAATCCTCTAGAATGGGCAAGTCTCCCCTGTAAATAGCATATGACACTTGTCATTTTGGACACATAACTCAACAAGCAATTCGAGCATACTTGTAAAGCTCTCAAGCTCTCTTGTGTGTATGCTCTTTTGAGTAACAAATTTTCTTTTTAGCTATATTGCTCTCTTTTCTCTCAAATTTTTCCATAAGTATCTTTATTTAATTAGTTTGAGAAGTTTGATAGGCTTACTTAACGACTTTTTTAGTATAATTATCTAAGTGCCATATGGATTTGCTGCCAAAATTGTCATCCCATGACACCATGAAACTTCAATGTCATTTTTTGTACGACACTATTTTGGGCATTAAACTTTATTCGAAGAGTTTGAACCATTTTTTTCTCTTAGAAAACGCATTTACTATATGCATGAACATTTTTAATAGTCACACTATCAATACTTATGTCGTTTTCCGCGGTCATTAATTAATTCTCAGAACATTTGAAGAATGTTATTTTCACGATGGCAGCATGTGTTCTTTCTTGATTTTAAAATGTATTTTTTAATATATTCTTTCTTAAAGAATAATATTTAAGATACAAGGTTTTCTGAGGGTTGGGTATTTATTACTTGATGTCGAAATTAATTTAAATTCATTTCAAGGATAAAATTAGAGCTCCGCATAAATTCTTATGGGTGTCCTGGATTGTTGAAGTGATTCTAAGCAATAAAGGTTAAGGGTAACGTGGCACTACCTATCACCAAGTGCTTTCTATTAATTTCAATAATATTTAAGATACAAGGTTTTCTGAGGGTTGGGTATTTATTACTTGATGTCGAAATTAATTTAAATTCATTTCAAGGATAAAATTAGAGCTCCGCATAAAATTCTAATGGGTGTGCTGAATTGTTGAAGTGATTCTAAGCAATAAAGGTAAAGGGTAACGTGGCACTACCTATCACCAAGTGCTTTCTATTAATTTCATCCATAGCATTGTTTCATATTTCCTCTTTTACAGTACCAAAATGCAAATTTGTTAATATTATTTCAAACAAAGACCGCTATGGGAATTAAATGATGTCAATTACGTTTCTTTCTTCTTTCCAGTCTCATCCTCCAAGAGTACTTGTGTCTATCTTTAATGACATCAGTCACATTAAGATTTAAGAATAAAAAGGGTAGAAGATAAAAAAAAAAAAGGAAAAGGAGAAAGAAGCCATGTTTCTAATCACTAGTATATTTTCCCCATTATCTCCTTCATTATTTATCAAAACTATGTGTGTGGTGAATGTTGTAACAATGGCAAAAGCAGGCCACTCAGAAATCAAGGGAAAGCACTTGAAATATTCAAAGTTTTCGAACTTCAACTCTGACAAATCTGCAACCAACGAGGAGATTAAACTATCAAGCAAAACAGGCATGCTTATTCTTTATACGCCATCGTTTCTTGCGGGTCTTGCTTCATTTTGGCTTTTCCCTCATGAAGGCTTCCGATTTATGCTGCTCACTTCTGCTCTAACCTTTCATTTCTTCAAAAGAATCTATGAGGTAATGCATCCGCATTCTGTTAATTAAATTTCTTCTTGAATTCATAACCAATCACAAGGATAAATGCTCCTTTAATTGTTAGGGTTTGGGTCAATTACCTAATTAGTTATTTTATTTTAAAAAATTACTCATAATGTCTTTATTACTTAATTATTCTCTACCTTTTCATATGCAAGTGATTTATATATATATGTAGTAGTTTAATTAACTTGAAAATGTTAAACCTAACAACAATAAAAATAATAAAGGAGATATTTTGAGTAATTTTTAAAAATATATATAAGGACTAGCTAGATTAGTAATTGGATCAAGCTTTTTTCAGTTGGCCCCGAGTTTAAATACCAAAAGAGGTCGGGAGCTATAAAATTAAGGGAGATTGCTAATTTTCCTACTACTAAAATTAATGTGCATTACTTATCCTATACTGTTTTCATAATAGCTAAAAATATAAACTTACAGTATTACCCTTAATTTCAATACACTTTTATTCATATTTATTATAAATTAAATAAATCATATGAATAGAAATTAAAATAAAAAATTAAGTATTAAAAATAAAAAATATGTTTTTTAATGTGAACAAAAAATTAGTAATAAGATATCTTTCTTGTATTTTTTGTTATGTTATAAATATTTTCTTACAATAAATATATAAAATAAAAAATACAAGAAAAAATATCTTATTAATTTTTATTCACATCAAAACGTATTTCTTATTTTTAATACTTAGTTTTTTTATTTTAATTTCCATTCATATGATTTATTTAATTTATAATATATATGAATAAAAGTGTATTTGAAAATAATAGTACTGTAAAATTAGGAATTATTGACAATTATGAAAACAGTAAGAGGATAAGTGATATATATTAATTTCAGTAGGGGAAATTGACAATCTTCCCAAAATTAATTTAGGTTTTTTCCATCCTCTTACTTTTTGATGAAAATAATAAATTGTACTTGACCCAAATACCGGTGACTAAAGGGAATATGCCCATATAAAAGGTTAGATATATAAAATCTGCAAAAAAAAAATAAAGATATATAAATTCTAAAAAAATAAAAATAAAAATTTTCTACCGTATTTTACAGGTTCTGTTCATTCATAAATATAGTAGCGGGATGGCTCTTGATTCTGCAATTGTTATTAGTCTAAGTTATTTGATAACCACTACAGCAATGATATATGTTCAAAGTGAAGGATTAGGAGAGCCAGCTATTGATTTGAAGCTTTTGGGGATGATTTTATTTTTGTTGGGAATAAGTGGCAATTTCTACCACCATTATCTGCTTTCAAAAATGAGAAGAAATGATGAAAAAGAATACAAGATTCCCACGGGTAGTTTATTTGACAAAGTTGTATGCCCCCATTACTTGTTTGAGATATTAGGGTTTTGGGGCATCTTTTTCATTGCTCAAACTGTGTATGCATTTTGCTATGCTATAGGTGTAACTTTTTACTTAATGGGAAGAAGCTATGCAACTAGGGCATGGTACCTTTCCAAATTTGAAGACTTCCCCATACGTGTCAAGTCCGTTTTTCCATATATTTTTTAGAAATGAAAGAAATTAATTCTAATAAACGAATTTGTTTGAGTTGCAATGACGATGTTATGAACTTATTTCTTCTTTTTCTGCCAAAGCCAAAGGTTGTACATCGAAAACTTTTTGGGCTGCTTTGCTTAATTATTCACTTAATTTGGCAACCAAACTGTTTTGATGATGCTCAGATTTTGCCATCATTTCTGTGATTGAGTTGGTTTTTGCAAAAGGGTGGCACTCGGATTTATTGTCATTCACTTGATTGCTGTGGCAATGTGCCTTAAAATAATTCTCTCACACTTGCTTAGAGTATTCAAGTTTACGAAAGAATTAAAGGTAGGACTTCTTCGCATGCTTAAATTTTTCACTTCTAATTTTAAAGAAAACAATAAAGCTTATATATATATATATATATATTCACAAATAAATTTACAACATCCTGATTTTGAATAATAGGGATACACCTCTAAATTAACTAAAGTGAAAAATTGATGCACTCTGTAAATATTAAGTAAATCTTAATAATTTCTAAAAGATTTTGAGTATTTTCAAACTTGTTTTAAATAGTGGGAGGACAAATGATAATTTTCCAATTTACAATGCACGCATTTAAGCAAGCATGTCTCACAATTGCTATTGATGTGATGGCAATACTCGGGGTGTTGATTCACTAATAATAGCTGAATTGCCGTTATATATCTGGGTGCATCAATAGTATTTGTACTTGCTTTTAAAATAGTTGAATTGAGATCGAGTTGAGCAAGTTTGGAATGAATAGTTGGCATTAAGTTCTCCGTTGGTATATATCGCTTCCGTATTATAGAAAATTTTCGGTGGCTCTCGTTTTGTAGTCCAGTATGCCCATATCACATTGGGCAATTCTTAGGGCTATTTTCCTTTTTTATCTTCCAACTTCTTTTTTAAATTTTGATAAGATTGTCCAGTTGATTATCTCAGCTTGGCCATTTCCTTGAGGGTAAGTTCGGGAGGAGAAACGTTGTTCAATGCCATACTTGGCACAAAAAGTTGTAATATTGTCATACTGAAATTACTTGCTATTATCTATCATTATGATCCCGAGAAATCAAATCTTGTCAATATATTAGTTTGGATAAACTTGATCACTTTAGTGGATGTGATGTTGGTGTATGTTTGCGCTTCCAACCATTTTGTGAAGTAATCAGAGGCAAGTGGAGCAAACCGTACTCCGTCTGGAGTTAATGGCAAAAGGCCCACAATATCCGCTCTCCATTGTGCAAAAGGCCAAGTTCCACTGTGGCAATCAATTCTTCCATGGGCAGATGGATTATAGCGACACGTTTTTTGCACTTTCTACAAGTCTTGGCAAAATGCTCAGCATCATTTCGTAGCTTGGGCCAGTAATAACCTTGCCACAACATTTTCAATTTACTATTCGTGTCCTAGAATGGTTGCCAAATTAATCACTCTGTATTGCTTTGAGAACTTGTGTGCCTTAATTCTTGGTTAAACATTGTAGTAACGGCTCGGAAATAGACTTTCTGTATAGCTTGTCATCAATGGGCACGAACTTACTTGCTTTCCTCCGAATTTTCTAAGCTTCACTCTTCTTTTCAGACAAAATTTCATGCCTGATATAGGAATAATATAGTTGCATCCAATTATCTCCGGCTTGGACTACAGCAACTTCACCCCGTCACCTCTGCAATGGACTATCGATTCAACTCTGTAATGTAAATTTATCGAAATTGGTCGTATACAACTTTGGAGGCTGCATTGGCAAATCTAACTACATCAAAGTTGCCAACTTTTGGTATTTATTGGATCTGAATGTGCTCAAAGTGTTTAGTCAAGTTTTGAAGCAAAGATAGGTATTTTGCCATGTGTTGATCTTTAGTGGGAAATTCTCTGAATCACTCAGACACAACTACTGCCGAATCATTTTAGACAAGAAACTTTCGGATGTTCAGTCCTTTTGCGAGCTGTAAGCCTGCAATAAATGCTTTATACTCAGTTTCATTATTGGAGGTAGGAAAGTTCAACCAGATTAACTCTTCAATTATCATCCCTCCCAGGCTCTTCAAATGGATACATATTCCATTTGAAGCTCCCATTCATCATTAAAATGAGTCAAAGTATGGTCCATGATTAAAGGTTCACACTACAGGAGAAAGTCTGTTAACACTTGTCTTTTCTGGCTATTCTGAGCCGAAACTCCATGTCATAAGTTGTTAAAATGATTACTATATTATTGTTGCAGTTCAGCAGATCTGGTTTATATAAGATAGACTTAAATAGGTAGGATAAGACCAAGTCGATCTTATGGCTTTCAAAATAATGTCCGAGTTTTGCTGTGGCCTAAATGAGAGCAAGCACTAGATTTTGCTGTTGTGTACTAAGTTTCTACATCTAACAGAGCCTTGCTTGTGGAGAATACTAGATGTTGCTGTTATACCCTTTCATAGAGTAAAAATGCACTGACTGATATTGATAATACTGCCAAATACAAGAACAGTGTTTCTATAGGTTTTGGTATTGTAAAAGCTACTGGGTTGCATGATATTGTTTCCACTGCTTCCAAGGCTTGTGATTGTTCTGGCCCCTAACGTTGTCCTTTCTGGGCCTCAATTGCTTGGAAAAACGGCTTGCATTTGTCTGACATCTGGGAGATAAATCTGCTCAAAGCTGTTACCTGCCTAGCCAATATTTGAATTTCTTTTGCATTTCGCAGTTTAGTCATATTGAACAATATCTTCACTTGTGTTGGGTTGGCTTCTATCCCTCCATGGTTACTAATGTGCCCTAAGAAGCTTCCAAAGGATACCTTAAAAGCACACTTCATGGAGTTAAGCGTCATTTGGTTATCCCAAAGAACTGTAAAAACTGTTTATATGTGACATAAATGGTCTTCTTTCTCCTTGCTCTTGATTACTGTATCACCTATGTATACCTCTATGATCTCTTCGAACAATTTCTGAATGATTTTGTGAACTAGTCGTTGAAATGTTGCACTCATGTTTTTAAGCCCAAAAGGCATCTCCTTGTAGCAGTATAGTCCCTTAGTTAAAGCTTGTTTTGTCTTGATCTTCCAAAGCCATTGGCATCTGATTGTAACCACTATAGGCATCAAGCAAAATAGGCACTCCTACATAGTTGTGGCGTCCACCATCTGGTCAATCTTAGACGTGTTCGTCTTTGAGACAAGATCTGTTGAGGTCAGTATAATTAACATATAGTCTTCATTTCTTGTTCTTATTTTCCATTTCAACCACATTTGAAATCTACTTCGGGCAGTGAACTTCTCTAACGAACTCTACTTTGAGCAGTTTATCAACTTAATCATTAATGATCTTGTTTCTCTCTGGGGAAAACCGGCATTGCTTTTGCTGAATTGGCTTGACATCCTTATTATCCTGTAGCTTGTGACAAGCTATATCTGTTGATGTTCTGGACTTGTCTTTATAAGAACATGCAAATACATCTTGATTCTCCCAGACTATGGCCAACAATTCCAATCTCTCTGTTTCTGTAAGTTCTGTTTCCATCTACACCTTTTTGTTTTCAGTGCTAAAGGATCTAGTGCATATTCATCTAATTTTTTTATAGCTGGAGCCTTATAGTGCATTCTTCCAGAGGCATCCCGTGTGGCCACCTATCTGCTAACTACTACTTTGCATGATCCCCCACCTCAGACTAAGGTGGAGGAAAATTTTCATTAGAGATTCGTTCCGCTTCTTCTTTTGTGTCCCCTTGCTCTCATTGCCTCGCTAACTATTTTATCTGGACTTGTTTGTATTATCCTTTAATGGCTTGATGGCTATTGAATAGCATTCTCCACTTTGCACCAAGTGGAAAGTTCGAGTTGGTTAAAATTTCTTCTTCAAAGGAGTAATCTTTGGAAGCGTAATCTTTTATGGCACCATGAACAGATGCTACCATTTTGGGTTTGGTTGCATTATCTTCCGAGCCTGAAATTTTATCCTTTGACATCCAGAGGATTTGGTGACTTGAGCTTTGGATGCGGATTCAACTGATATTTCTGGAGATGGCCTTGTTAGAGAAAATGCTCGATATATATTCTCAAAAAACTGCAGTTATTGGTGCTGTGACCTTCATCATTGTGGAATGCCCAATGTTTCCTCTGGCCACGCGTCTCTATGACCATTTTAATAAGTTTTGGTGTCCAAAACAACCCTGATTCATTGTTTTTCTGCCAGATTGGGAAGATTGGTGGAATGATGGAGATAAGACCATTATCATCAAATTTCCTCTTGATATCTTCAGGCCCCTACACTAGTGGCCCCCGCTTTGCTCGAATGTTCCATCAGGCAAATAGTTCGTAGAGACTGTGTTGTTAATATCATAGCAATGTAATGTTGTTGTAGAGCTTCATCTTCTTCTAGATAGATGTACTGTTCCAACTTGATGTTTGTCATCTCTATTGTCGGATAATTCTTTTTTGATCAACCACTTACCGTATTTTGTGTCTAGTCTTACTGCTCTCTGATATGCTTGAGCAACTACTCTTGTATCTTCCCAATTATGATTAGTTCCTAGTTAAATCTAACTAAGAAGTCTCAAATCTTCTCGTTTGGTCCTCCTTCAAATGGAACAAATATGAGGTGGACTTTTGCTCCCCCAGTTCCAGTAATACTGTACAATGAATTGTGTAAAAAGCTTCTTTAAGTTTTGGATTGAATTTGTTTGTAGACTGCAAAACTAAGATAGTGCTATTGCGATCAGGAATAGGACAGGCTTTTGTAGATTAAAGCCTCATCATCTGTTTCAAAGGACATCTTTTGCTTGTAATGATATAAATGGTCCTTTGGGTCTGTTTCTCCATCAGTTGCTTCATCATCGAGATTGGTAACTTCGGGGGTTTTGTTGCCAAAAGAATATCTTGAGAAAAAGGGTTGGTGACGATCTTTTGGGCAGCCAAATTTGCATCCTCTGTAGCTGATGTTGCCCAGATGGGTTTTTCCAGATTCCTCTAACACTTTCTCAATCCACTTCTGCAGCTTTTCTTAAAATTTCCTTTCTTTCTCATCGGCCCCTCTATCAATCTATACTGGTTGTGCTACTCATGATTACAGAGCAGGATAGTAGAAGTGGATTGATAAGGTAGATAAATATGAGATGTCGTTCCAGTACTAGATTAAGTCAATACAATTAGATTATGTTCTAATCAAAGTATAATTAAATCTTATTCTAATACAAACGACTCAATGGGTTTTGATAACACTTTAAGTGAATTAAATGACGCTTTAATCTAAATAACTTTACAATAGAGATTTTGAAGGATAATCCCAAAAGAATTACAAAAGAGAGGTTTTTATTAATCAAAAGGTTATGAAAACAATGACAAGACCTTCCTATTTATAATAGGGTAAACCTACTTTCGTAAGTTAACTTAAAAGGGAAAATTAAAATGCATATGATAATTAATCTAATTAAGAATAGAAACTATCAAATGATTTAAAATAACAAAATCCTAAAATCCTAAAATAACGTCCTACGTCATTCTCCCCCTTTTAAAAAAAAGAAAAAAAACACTTGTCCTTAAGTTTATTTAGAGGATGAATTTTGAAGTGAAGCACGAATGCATCTTGAAGCTCCAACTTATAGCTTTTTCATCAGATGTTCTTGAAACTCAAATTCTCCATACTTCATCTTTTTCTTGCACTTATGAGTAACTCTTGAAGAAGATGAAGTCTTTTATGAATGAATCACTTCTAATCCTCCCAAGACTTTGGCCAAATCTCACTTTATGTTCTCGCCAATTAACTTGGTCTTTGCAGTGAAATTTTCTATAAAATAACCTTCTTGTTTTCAATGTGTATTGGTATAATCATGTCAATCATTGTTGTGGTATCATTAACTTGATTTTACTATACAAACTAAATCATATTATTAAGCTCAATGCTCAAATCAAGAGTAGGTTGTACCTCTTCTTTGAAAATCTTCGATAGATCAATAATTTCATCATCTTCTACTTTCATTGGTGTAAAAAAATATGGTTGGATATAATCACAATGAATAAAATGGTCTTCCATCAATCGTCTTGTATCAAACATTCTTTGATTTCATCTTATCCTTGTCAAATCCTTAATTCTTGTAGTTGTTTCCACTAATCTAAAGCTTCATTTATCAACTTAAATGATACATGAAAGATAGCAACTTTTGATTGACAGCTTGAAGAATATCATTCATCATACAAACCTAGTAAAAAATAACATCAAGATTACCATCAAAATTTAGGATATCTTTAAACTTAATGAGATAATATAATGATACTTTATCACTTTTTTCCTCAAATTAAAAATACAACCAATGACAAAACAATAAACAACCCGACTTTAAAGGTTTGGTATTGCCAGCAGCTGGTGGCTGTGATTTGGAGTGATGATGGTTGGATTTAGAAGATATGGTGGTGAGGAACATAATGGTGCCCAAGTATTGCCTAGATTCACGGTGGAAGTGGTGAAAACTCATGGGTATAGGGCTTGTTTGTGCGATAGTTAGAGATGGCCAATCTAGCTCAACCCCATCGAAGGAAGGCCCATGTGGGCTCGTGCTTCGTGTCAAGTTGTGTTATGCCTTTTTGTTTGGGCTTAGGCCCAGCCCGGCACACCTACCGTGCCTATGCGTGCCATGCCCACGTGTGCCGTGTCAGGCTATGTCGTGTCGTGGGCTATGCTTAAGAAAAAAGCACGACAAAGGTTTTTCTGTTAAAGCGGCATGCTAAGCTGTTGGTGTACATTTTTCAAGCCTATGTACTTTTTTTATGTCCATGTGTCTTGAATCAAATTTAATAGAATTTCAAAAGTTCAAAACTCAAGTTCATATTCAATAATAATAAATTAATAATATAAGAGAATATAATACTAACTACTAAGTTAGACCATATGGTATTAAAATTCTTTTTTAATACTTAATAACAATACCAATAACAAATATTTCTTAACTTAATTATTAACTTGGACTTATATAGGGTCATAGATCATAGTCCATAATGACATCAATACAGACCTTTTATAAAATCATGATATCATCTATTTATTTAATAAATTATGAACATAAAACAATTAGATATTTTTTTGCATTAAGAATTAAATGAATTTAAAAAACTTACGCTAATAAAATATACTAAAAGATTCAATTTCAAGTTATTTGTAAAATTAAAAAATTTTAAGTTTACTTTCATTAAAAAGTGAAAAGTACTTACTGAAGGCCTTTTCACGTGCCGTACTTTAGCCCATCTCTAATCTTGCCATACTTTTAAGGCCTATGTGCCTAAAGTTTTGAGCTTCGAGTAGCCAGTGCGCGTGCCGTGCCATGCCACGCCGAGTGCCCTACCAAAACGTGCTCGTCTGTGTCATACTGTACGGACACGGGCTGTGCCTGTGTCGTGCTATATCTACCAGCCTATTGGCCATCTCTCGCAATAGTTCTGGTGGTGACTAAAAAGGGTGGACGGTCAGGCTTTGGTCAGCAAAGGTTGGTGATTCTTATAGTGGTGGTTTTGCAACAATGAGTTGGTAGAGCGCTCGCAGTTTGAGTCATTTGCTTTAATTATAGGGATGGCTGACAGTAGTGTTGGCTAGAGCTTGGTCGACAACGACTGGTGAGTCTGATGGTTACAGCGACTGGTGGCGATGATTACAGGATTATGGAAGTAGTGGTGGTGGCATGGTAGTGGCTAGGGTTTTTATAATTTTTTGCAGTGATGGATTTAATGGGGATGAATGTCCAAAGCAAAGAAAGCTGTGACATTAACACAAAACTACTCTGATACTAACTAATATGCAGAAAAGTAAAGATTGATAATCTTAGAGATATATAGTTATATATATATATATATATATATTCCAATCCAAAATTTTAAAGTGCAGGAAAGTCCGGGAAAACACATAAACCGTGCGGTTTAAGTGCTTTAAGTTTTAAGCCTTTAAAACCCCACTGTTTTAAAGCTTTTCCGGACTTTTCTCATACTTTAAGATCCCGGACCAGAAAACTACTATATATATAAATAATATTATTGATAAGTCTGAATAAACAAAACTAGAATTTTGAGCCAATTTTATGCTAACTCCAAATATAGCAAATTTACTAAAATAGATAAACTCAAAATATTATCTAATAAAATTAGCCTAGTCTAAATAAAGAAAATAAACAATAACCCAAATTCGATGTCTTAAAAAAGTGATAAATTCTTGAAAGTAGCTAGAGCAATAGTAAATATCTTAAAATTTGCAAAATGGCCATAAAAGAAATGTAATTTTTTGCTAGGTCATGGGGTAGAACGGTTTCAGCCAAGTCTAAGTTTTGAAACATTATATTTTATATGCCTAAAAAGGACATCTATAGCCCGAGTTATGATCCCTGGACAGTATCTTGCTCATCCCGCGCAATCATCATACATTAGTTTCCCTCACTTGGAAAGGAACTCACACTCGATTTAGATTAGTACAACTTCTATCATTCACATGATACTCAAACAAATTAGCCACATTAAAACTGTGAAAGTTTTTCTAATTGTCTGGCAATTGGCAACTAGAAAACATAGTCATTATCATTAATTTTCCTTGCCATGTGAGATGCACCATACTTCTGCTTCTGCATTTTAGTGTGAATCCGAGGAAAATGATTATGCCGCAAATGTGCCATCACCAAATTGCTCTCCTGAAACACTTTCATGTATCAATGCTAATCCATATCTATATTGTACTTAGTATTAGCAGCTTTCAGGTGAGCTCATACCTTAGCATGAATCTGTAGAGCCGTATCTACCAAATTATCCATTGTTGCTTCTTGGAACTATTGTAGGCAAGACAGCCAAATCATAGACATGGTATAGGAAACAAGTATAGACAATCTCAAAAGGAGCATTGTTGGTAGATTGATTCACAATATTGTTATAGGCAAACATGACATGAGGCAATGAGGTTTTGTAGTTCCATTGCTTGTCACCAAAATACAGTGTAACATATTGCCTAAAATTCAAGTGACAACTTCTGTTTGCCCATCTATTTAAGGATGGAAAACACTACTAAACTGCAGTTGCATATTAGATTTATCCTACAAATGATGCCAAAATTTACTAATGAACTTCATATGCCTATTAGAAGTAATAGTCTTTAGAAGACCATGTAAATGCACCACTTCTCAAAAGAACAAATGTGCCCAGTAAGCATCTTTAGTCTTCTTACAATAAATAAAATGTACTATTTTAGAAAATTTCTCAACAACCACAAGTATAGGATCTCGATCAATTCCTACACAAAATCCATAGGCAAATTTAACTAGGTATTGTCTAGAAAAAGTAACAATGTGTATAATCCAGTGTTTTGAAATTGTCCCTTGCCTTCTTGGCAAATCCGGCACCTTTGCACAATCTTACATGCATCTATTTTCAATTGTGGCCAATAATATTGCTCTTCAACAAGAACCTTGTATTTATCTCGACCAACATGACCACTCTAAACACCTCTATACAATTTACAAAAAATATGTTTCTTTAAAAAATTACGAGGCATGTATAATCGATTAGCCTTAAGCAAATACTCATGTTGAATAAAAAAAGTCTTCTGCATTTTAATAATTGGTACACTGATCCAAAATGTGCCCAAAGTCATTATTTTCAATGTACAACTCCTTCAAGCATTCAAAACCAGTAATTTAAGTGATTAATGTCACTAATAATGTTGCTTGCCTAGTGAGCGCATCTACAATCTTATTCTACTAACCAGACTTGTGCTTCAGAAAAAAAGTAAACTTCTGCATATACCTCACCCATCTCGCATGTATCTTACTCATATTTCATTGGCTGTTAAAGTAATTCAATGCTTGATGGTCACTGCATAGCAAGAACTTATGCAAGAACTCACCGAGGATTTACTATTATTTCTCACCAATTGATTTCATGATCCAATTGAATTAACAAATGAATTTTCATTGATTGTTGTTCAATTTTGGCTTTTATGTTGCGTTATAATTCAAGTAAATCCCATATTTTCCCCACAAATGGCATCATTCAAGGTTCTTAAAACCTTCACTAGTCCAATTCTAGATAATTCAATGGAGAATGAACAAAGAATTAGACCGTATTCACTCTAAAAATTTTGTAGATGATATGTGATCCTCATAGATTTTGGTAAATTGAGCTCGAATATATACATGCAAAAGGTAATTCGACGTCTAAAAATTTTGTAGATGATATGTGATCCTCATAGATTTTGGTGAATTGAGCTCGAACATATACATGCAAAAGGTAATTCGACGTTGCAGTTAGTGTCTGTTGATTAGGAGTTGTTTGAATCTGGATCTCTTTTGACTCTATTATGAAAAAATGGTGGAAAAAAAATCATTTCAGATCTGAATCATCACCGTTTATTCCCTTCATTTAATTTAGATCATTAGATTTGATAACCGATTCCATTAGTAATCATGTGCTGCTAATTGTCAATATTTCCGATGGTTTTCTTCGGACCTTTGGGATGGATAAATTTATGGAATTTCATTTTCAAATTGGGGTTAAAACGTAAACCATATCCATATTGATTTCTATAATGTGGGACCAATGTAAAATATATCGGATATCTAAATTAATGACTTGAATGAACACGTGGTGTGGTGCAAGTGGTTATATCTTTTTACACTTACAATATCTTAATTTTATTTGCAACATCATAAAATTTTCCATGAAGTAAACAAAAACTTTTTAATTAAAGTTTTTTTGGTGTTGACTTAGCATGATTGCTGCTAAAAGGGATGGGCAAAATCGGATCTGAATGGGACACTTCGGATTGAATGCGGACGTATCCAGATGAAACTTGCAATACAAAATTGAAATTGGAGAGTGTAAGTGTCCATTTTCATTTTAGCTTCAGTTATTTTCTTAAGATTTTACATAACAATTGTAGCATCACAATCACACAGTCACCAAAAAAAGAAAAAAAAAGAAGTAAATCACAAGTCAATGGTATCTATTTATCCTTACTCCATCAGAACCCCTTGCAATTACCAATAAATACAACTGTTGGGGCATCGACAAAGCCTTCGATTCTTTCTAATTTCTATTATGATTTGGGAATTTAAGGCTATCTTTTTATTTTTATATTTAATTTTTTTCTTCCTTTTAATTTGTAAAATTCCTGTCCGATCTAGTTTGGATCCAAACCTGATCCGGACACAATCGCATGGATTTGATCCGATCCGCTGCATGTCCAGCCCTGAATCTCACTGGTTCTCCTGTATAAGAAATAGCGAGATGCAAGTAAATTAAATGAAGATAATTCAAATGATTTGAACTAATCTAAAACTGATATACATAAGTACATATATATATATATATATAGACACACACACATAGATATTTTGGTTAATGTCACCTTGTTTCTTCTTTTACTCTATGAGACTCGGACGCAAGACCTAATTAGATCTTGGTAGTGTTGCCCACAAATTAGTAGAGTTGGGCCCTATTTTTGAAATTTCAGCGTGTTAAATATTCAATATTCAACAAAATAAAAAAAAAAATGATATAATTTGTAAACAAAAGGTGGAGTGCTGAACCATTAAAAGTTTTGGTCATTTTTTTAACATTGAGAATTTTTTAGGGACAAGCCATAGTTTTCCAAGTTATAAATTAAACCCATAATGGTGGGTTTATATTATTAAGTAAACATAACCTATTATAAATTAAACACATAATGGTGGGTTTATATTATTAAGTAAACATGACCTATTATAAATTAAACCCATAATGGTGGGTTTATATTATTAAGTCAAATCATGACCTAATGCGGCCGGCCACTTGCTACATGTTAAATAAATCCAAGATGAAATATTTACTCAATTCATATTTTTATTTTCAGTACTGTTCTCAATTCAATGTCTCAGCTTTCTTTATAAATCTCATATTCCCCCCTCACTCTTAATTACTGTCTTACATTTGCTAGTTACAAAATAAATTTAAAAAACTAAAAATAAAAAGAAGCCATGTTTCTCGCTTCAATATTTTTCGCTGTTCTTAAATATTATTAGTGTGGGAATGGTTGTATTTGCCGCATCCTTGGGCTACTCAGAAATTAAGGGAAAGCACACGAAATATTCAAAGTTTTGGAACTTCAACTCTAGATCTATAAAATCTGCAAAGAAGAAGGAGATTAATATTTCTATCAAAACAGGTATGATTTTATTTTATACACCATCGTTTCTCGCAGGTATTGCTTCATTATGGCTTTTTTCTCTCGAGCGTTTTAGATTTCGGTTGCTAACTTCGGCTCTAACTTTCCATTTCTTCAAAAGAATCTTTTAGGTTCATACATATGATTTCTAATAACGAATCTTAAATTTTATTAAAGTGCGAGATAAATTTTTATAACATTGTAAATGAGTTTTAAAATATTATAATAAATTTTATTACAGCGTGGGATCTCTTACATCTCTATATATAGAGGTAAGTTATCAAATACGGGATTCCTGGATTGTAATAAAATCCCGCCAACAAACATGATACTATATCTTTCTCATACAACTAAGACATGGTACCTGAAATCCGAGCTTCCTTTTCTTTCTTCAACACACCACCACCCCCCTCTCCCCGACAACCAAAAAAACCTTAAATTTTAGAACTTATTATGTTATTAATAATTAATTACTATAAAATAGTTTTTTACTTTCAGGCTTTTGTTGATGCGTCTCTTTCAAAATCCTTAAGATTGAATAATTTTTTATTTATTTTTTATCATCATTTCTTGAATTTAAGTTTTAAGCTTTTTCAATTCGTACTATTAGAAAAGCGCTCCCAAGAGTAGCTTTTTCAATTCGTACTATTAGAAAAGCGCTCCCAAGAGTGTGACCGAATAGTTTTCATTTACTTTTATTTGATTGGCCGATCGGATTTGAATTTTAAGTAGATAAAGAACTAAAAAATAAATTTAAATTTTACCCGTACTTTATCTTTTAGAAAGAATTAAAAAAAAAAAGGAAATAATTGAAACGGCAGTCAGTTAAGTTGGAATATATAACGTGTATACTTCAAAAGGAATGTGGACGTTCAGCATCATTGCATGTTTTTCTTTGTTGAAGGAAAATTAAAACTACTGGTCTAAAATAGAAAACTAAAACTCTAATCTCCTAGATGCTAGATCCAGCTACCCCCTAAAATACCCCTAACATAAAATTACGCCATTTTATGGGATGTGCCAAAACATTTTTTTTAATTATTATTATTTTTTAAATTACTTTTCCTTAAGCATAGCATGGCAGCAGATAATTAAATTTTCTTCCACCAACCTGGCTGGAGTTTGAATTCCAATATATATATTTTTTAATATGGAACTAGTAAATTTTACCATTGAATTAAGTGGTAATCCAAAAAGGAAAAAAAAAAAGTCTACTCCCAACCTAATTGTAAAACATATGATATGTATTGTGAGAGCATTAGTTTAAGTTCCCTCATGGAGACTCATACTTTCCTAATTTTATAATTGGATGGGAACAAACATCTCCCTGATTAATCTGGGCGCTGCTTTATAGACTTCATTTAAAGTACTACAAATCAATGTCTAATTATAAATATTAGTAGTTTTCTAATCGCAATAATACATACATGTGGGGGTGTGCGTGTAATCTGATTAGGTGCATACCATTGCGCACGTTATGGTTCGCAATGGTGTGTATAAGATAAGGACTATGTGTGTGTATATATTTATGATAGGTTGAAGGGTGGTTGGTTGGAAAGTAAAAAACTTTTATGTCAACTTGAAATTTTTTGTTAATGACGTGTTTTAAAACTTGGACACAATAAACGTTTGAACATGAATTAGTTTTGTTAAATTTTGAAAAATACATCAATAACAACCTTAGAAGTAACAATTTTTCTACCATTAATCTTTTGCAGGTGCTGCTCATTCACAAGTACAGTGGTGGGATGGTTCTTGACTCAGCGGTTGTTGTCAGTTTAAGTTATTTCATTATGACGACAACAATGATCTATGTTCAACACCTATCTCAAAGTGAAGAATTAATACTTGATCAACCATCTATCGATTTGAAATTTGTTAGGATAACTTTATTTTGTTTGGGCATAAGTGGCAATTTCTACCACCATTACCTCCTTTCAAGAATGAGAAGAAATAGTGAAAAAGAGTACAAGATTGCAACCGGTGGTTTATTTGGTAAGGTTGTTTGCCCACACTATCTATTTGAGCTAATAGAGTTCTGGGGCATCTTTTTCATTTCTCAAACCCATTTTGCAATGCTTTGGAAGTAACTTTTTACTTGATAGGAAGGAGTTATATCACTAGAACTTGGTACCTTTCCAAGTTTGAGCACTTCCCCAAACATGGCCAGGCTCTCATCCCATATATTTTCAAGTAACTTTCATTTTTCTAATTTAATTATTTAGCAATTGTAGTACTTTATTGAGCAATTCGGTTACTCAAGTCCTATTTGGTATTAAGATTAGGTTGTTATACATTAAAAGCTACATGTCACGGGCCGCCCACACGAACCGCAAATGAAGGCTAATTTGGCACGCACACAGCCACACTCCGCAAAAATCTACCCAACGGCAAGATATACACATCAGTGGAGTGTGTTTAGCGCTGGGCCGCCTCACACACACTTGCCGACCTGTGGTGAAGCCCGCATCTCAAGCCCGAGCACCAAGTCATCAAAGCCCAACGGGCCAAGATCAACCAAGACTTGCTAGCTTGGCCCAAGCCTTGGCCCATCTTTTAGAATTCTCTACACCCTTGTAGATAAGCCACTTGTGCAACTTGCCAACTTGCCAACTTGCCCACTTGTAAATGAGCCTCTAGAATGGGCAACCCTCATCTATAAATAGGGCATGACACTTAGCATTTTAGCCATCACCCACCAACAAGCAAAGTGTAAAGCTCTCTCTTGTAAAAACTCTCTTGACTAATAAAATCTCTTCATTGACCATATTGCTCTCTTCTCACTAGCCTTCCTTTAAGCATTTTCGCTTAACTAGCTTGAGAAACTCTCAAAGGCTTACTTAGTGACTTTGTGCTTGAAAGTTGCCTAAGTGCCGCACGGGTTGCTGCGCATCAAACTCACCCCGTGACAAGTGGTATCAGAGCTACGGTTTGCACCCACGCAACTAGCTCACAAAGCGATGGCCAATCTACCAAGCACTTCATAAGAGGGCGTTGTCGGTGTGGATGTTCCACCGGAACCAACCCATGGCCGTGAGGAAGGCCGAGGCCAAGGGAGGCACCGCGGAAAGTCCAAGGCCCCATCCGCCGATGCCTTGGAGCCTCCTGTTGCAACACTCAAATTATCGATGTCCACCACCCAAGACATCCTCGAATCGTTGGAGGAGAGGGTGAGCGGTCTTGAGGGCGAGTATGGCGAATTCTCGGTCGCCACTAAAGCCCTCATGCAAGACCAAGCCGACACACTTCGGTTGGAATTCCGAGTATTCCATGACGAGTTGTTGAAACTCCGCAGCTTCGTGCAAGATGAGCTGCGAACGGTCCGTGCAGAAGTTGATGAAGTCCGCTCAGATTGGGCTTGGCACAAGTGCACCATCTCCGCTAGCCCGGCCTCGGCAAGCACAAGCGAGGCACGCTGCATAGATGTTCCAAAGCCCGACACCTATGATGGTGCTCGCAATGCCACCATTATGGACAACTTCCTCTTTGGGCTAGACCAATACTTCAATGCCATTGGTGTTCGTGATGAGGCATCAAAAGTGGGCACAACACCCACGTTCCTACGAGGCACCGCACAACTATGGTGGCGATGGAAGCATGGCGATATGGGCAAAGGCATTTGCGCCATCAACACTTGGGCTGACTTCCAACATAAGCTTCGGAAGCATTTAGCCCCATGCAATGCCAAAAAAGAGGCAAGAGCACGCCTCTGTCGGCTCAAGCAAACGGGTAGTATCCATGACTACATCAATGAGTTCGTTACCCTCATGCTTGAGACATGTCTGACAAGGACTCTCTCTTTTATTTCCAAGATGGCCTCAAGGATTGGGCCAATGCGGAGATCGATCCGCGTGGTGCCCAAACTCTTGACGATGCCATTGCCGTTACGGAATCGCTTGCCGACTACTCCACCAAGCCAAAGACAAGAGGCCTAGCCAAGACAACGGTGGGGGAGAGGGCCGGAAGGACAAAGCCAATAATCGGAAGGATTGGGGGCAGAAAAAACCCCCAAGCGGCAAATGCGGGCAAGGCAAGAACGAGGGGAAGAAAGAGCAAGCCAAGCCCCGCAGCGCATGCTTCATTTGCAACGGCCCACACTGGGTGCGTGATTGCCCCAAGAAGAAGTCGCTGAATGCCCTCGCCGCACAACTCAAGGGCAACATTTCAGCCACCACGGAAGAACCCCGACCTAGCATGGGTTCTCTCCAACATCTCGGCGCGCTCAAGAGCCATCCGTCGACTCACACAAAGAATGGGCTCATGTATGTGAGAGCGTCCATTAGCGGCCAACCCGTTCAAGCGTTGCTAGATACCGGAGCAACGCACAACTTCATTTCGGAGGAAGAGGCCAAGCACCTAGGCCTCAAGGCCACGAAGGAAGGAGGCACCATGAAGGTGGTGAACTCACCCGCTAACCTTATCGCGGGCACCGCCCAAGTCGTGTACATGACGATCGAGACATGGAACGGAAAGCTCGACTTTTCCATCGTGCCTATGGATGATTTCAAGATGGTCCTTGGCATGAAGTTTTTCGACCAAGTCCATGCCTTCCCACTACCGGCCACCAACTCCCTAAGCATCCTCGACGGGAGTAAGGCGTGCACGGTGTCCGCAGAGCGAGCCAAGACCGCGGACAAAACACTCTCGACCATGCAATTCAAAAAGGCCTTTGGGAAGGACCCAAGCTTCTTGGTTTCCATCCGGGAGCTCAATGAGGGGGAAGGACATGAAGACTCATCCACCCAAGTCCCAGCACTCATCCACGGAGTCCTCGACGAGTTCAAGGACGTGATGCCTCCAGAACTTCTGAAGAAGCTCCCACCAAGGCGAGAAGTAGATCACGCCATCGAGTTGGAGCAAGGTGCGAAGCCACCAACCTTGGTGCCCTACCGCATGGAGCCACCCGAACTTGAAGAGTTGCAGAAACAACTTGCGAATTTGCTAGATGCAGGCTACATCCACCCATCGAAGGCTCCGTTCGGTGCACCCGTACTATTCCAAAAGATGAAGGATGGCTCATTGCGGATGTGCATCGACTAACGCGCGCTCAACAAGATCATAATCAAGAACAAGTATTCGATCCCATTGATAATGGACTTGTTCGATCAACTCGGTAAGGCACGGTACTTCACCAAGCTAGATTTACGGTCCGGGTACTACCAAGTGCGCATCGCCAAGGAAGATGAGCAAAAAAGGGCATGCGTCACGAGGTCCGGATCGTTCGAGTTCCTTGTCATGCCATTCTGCCTCACCAACGCACCAGCTACGTTCAGCACACTCATGAACAAGGTACTCCAACCTTCCTCGACCGCTTTGTTGTCGTGTACTTGGACGACATCGTGGTGTATAGCACCACACTTGAGGGGCATGCCTAACACTTGCGACAAGTCCTCCAAGTACTACAAGAGAACGAGCTCTACCTTAAGGTCGAACAATGTTCGTTTGCTCAACAAGAAGTGGAGTTCTTTGGCCACAAAATAGCGGACGGGAAGCTAATGCTGGAGAACTCAAAGGTGAAGGCCATCCTCGAATGGGAGCCGCCAACCAAAGTGTTCGAGCTTCGATCTTTCCTTGGGTTGGTGAATTACTACCGCCGCTTCATCAAGGGGTACTCGGCAAGAGTGGCACCCTTGACTGATCTACTCAAAAAGAATCGAGCATGTCATTGATTTAAGGAATGCCAACGTGCCTTCGAAGACTTGAAGAAGCAAGAACTACACCAAGCCCTTCGAAGCCCATACGGATGCCTTCGACTTCGCTATCGGCGGAGTACTCATGCAAGAAGGCCACCCAATAGCGTTCGAGAGTCGAAAGTTGAACAATACAGAACGCCGCTACACCGTGTAAGAAAATGAGATGACGGCTATTATCCATTGCCTACGCATGTGGCGACACTACTTGTTTGGCTCACACTTCGTGATCTTAACGGACAACTTAGCCACAAGCTACTTCCAAACTCAAAGGAAGTTGAGCCCCAAGCAAGCAAGGTGACAAGATTTTCTCGCGGAGTTCAGCTACCGGCTCGAGTACAAACTCGGCAAGGCCAACATCGTTGCGGATGCCCTAAGCCACAAGGTGAAATTGGCAACTTAGTATGAGCAAGTCGAACTCCGACCTTGTCCAACGCATCAAATACGCCTCCAACAAGATCCGCTCGCAAAAGACTTGTTGGGGAGGGTTCTCAAAGGAAAGATAAGGTGGTTTTGGCAAGAAGAAGGCATCCTCCTCACCAAAGGCGACCGACTCTTCGTGCTTCGATCGGGAAACTTGCGAAGGGAGGTTATTAAAGAGTGCCACGATTCCAAGTGGGCTGGTCACCTTGGAATGGAGTGCACGATCGCACTCGTCCAAGCCTCATACTTTTGGCCACACATGAGAGACAACATCGAGGCTTTTGTGCGAACTTGTCATGTGTGCCAACAAGACAAGACGGACCACCAATTACTGGCAGGGATTGTTGAAGCCACTACCACCCGCTTCAAGGCCATGGGAGAGCGTCACGATGGACTTCATCACAAATTTGCCAAAGTCCGAAGGGTGCGGGAGCATCATGATCGTGGTTGACCGATATAGCAAGTATGCAACCTTTATTGCCTCACCCGCAGATTGCAAGGCCGACGAGGCCGCCCGTCTCTTCATCAAACATATCGTGAAGTTATCGAGAGTCCTGAGGAGCATAGTGAGTGACCGAGACCTTCGCTTCACCGGTAAATTTTGGATGGAGCTCTTCAGAATGCTTGGTATCGAACTCAAGTTCTTAATGAGCTTCTACCCACAAACCGACAGGCAAACGGAGCGCATCAATGCTTGACTTGAGATGTATCTAAGGCACTATGTGAGCGCTCATCAACGGGATTGGGCTAAGCTACTGAATGTTGCCCAATTCGCGTACAACTTACAACGGAGCGAGGCTACTGGCAAGAGTCCGTTCGAGATCATCATGGGATTCCAACCAATGACTCCCAACGCCATAGCCTCGACCTATGGAGGAAAAAGCCCCGCGGCTTATAAGATCGCCTACGAATGGCATGAGGAAGTGGACATCACGTGGGCATATCTCGACAAAGCCGCGCGGAGGATGAAGAAGTGGGCCGACACACGGAGACGCCACGTTGAATACAAGGAAGACGATCAAGTGATGATCAAGCTTCTGCCTCAACAGTTCAAGGCTTTGCGGAAAGTCCACAAAGGGCTAGTGAGGTGATACGAAGGGCCTTTCCGAGTAGTACGACGTGTGGACAACGTCTTGCACCAACTCCAACTTCCGTCAAGACTCAAAATCCACCCCGTCTTCCACATGAGCCTACTCAAGCCATACCACAGAGACGAGGGAGACCCAAGCCGCGAACAATCAAGGAGAGCCTCAACAGCTGTAGTCATCGCATTTGATAAGGATGTGGACTACATCATTGCCGATCGAGTCATTCGAAGAAGGGGCGTGCCGCCTTACAATGAGTACTTGGTGAAGTGGAAAAGCCTCCCCGAAAGCAAAGCTACGTGGGAATGTAAAGATGACCAATGGCAATTTGTGAAGCACGTCCAGAAATTCAAGCACGACAACACGATGAGGACGCTGTGAGCATAGGTGGGGGAGGATTGTCACGGGCCACCCACATGAACCGCGAATGAAGGCTAATTTGGCGTGCGCAGAGTCACACTCCACAAAAATCCGCTCAATGGCAAGATGTACGTAGCAATGGAGTGCGTTTAGCGTTGGGCCGCCTCACACACACTTGCTGGCCCGTGGTGAAGCCCGCATCTCAAGCTCGAGCGGCAAGTCATCAATGCCCAACAGACTAAGATCCACCAAGGCTTGCTAGCTTGGCCCAAGCCTTGGCCCATCTTCTAGAATTCTCTACACCCTTGTAGATAAGCCACTTGTGCAACTTGCCAAACTTACCCACTTGTAAATGAGCCTCTAAAATGGGCAAATGTCATTTATAAATAGGGCATGGTACTTAGCATTTTAGCCATCACCCACCAATAAGCAAAGTGTAAAGCTCTCTCTTGTAAAAACTCTCTTGAGTAATAAAATCTCTTCATTGGTCATATTGCTCTCTTCTCACTAGCTTTCCTTTAAGCATATCCACTTAGCTAGCTTGAGAAACTCTCAAAGGCTTACTTAGCGACTTTGTACTTGAAAGTTGCCTAAGTGCCGCATGGGTTGCTGCGCATCAAACTCACCCAGTGACATACAGTACTAAAATGTTTGGTAAACACTAATTGTTGTGACTTAAAAGTTAAGTTGATTTGAACCTCCACTTGTATGATGAAAAACTTATAATATCTTTATTATTTTTGTCAAAACTATTATGTAAAATTCTTAGTTATTACACACTATTAACTTTTATTTTAAAGTTAAAGTTTTTCCCCCCATAGTAACTGTAGCTTAAAAACTATATAATACCTTAATATCGAACAAAGCCTTAATTCTATTGGAAAAATGAATTATAATAAAAAAAAGCAACAAATTCAAAAACCAAGCTATGTACTTATCTTCAAAGATTGAAAAGATTGGTTGTATAGGAACTGGATCATTAGATTTGGAAGGTTAAGGAATGAATAAAATCCAACCATTAAACCAAACCAAGCTAATTTTTATGAACTTATTCGTAAACTAGATGAATGACTAAACATATTATACATTGAACCGAAGCATTATGTTATTTAAATAAGCAAACAAACACATATAAATTTTTTTGCGGGCAACTTTCTAAAGGATAAGGCTTCGTTCCTGCAAGTGTCAATATGTTGTAAATTCAGAATAATTTAACTAAAAAGGATAAAAGCTTGTTTAGTCCCTATAGAATGAGGTTAGTATGTTTAAAAATATCTCAAAACATCCATACTATTAAACTATTGACACATTTGCTGTTACTTGTTCCTTTTGGCTTGTTTTTATAATATTACTCTCTTACAATAATTTCTTTGTTTTGAACATTAACAAAAAGAAAAAATTTAAATTACCAATTTCATCCCAAAAATAAAATAAAAACAGAAAGAAAATATATATTAATTTTTATAGAAGCTCACATATGTCCAAAAAAAATTAATATTATAAACAAATAAAATACCAATTTTTTTGGAACATTGATAAACAATAAATATATTGACTCCTCAGTTGAGTGTTCCACAAAAGTTAATATTTTATTTTTCGGGTTAAATTAGTAATTTAATTTTTTTCTTTTTATTAATATCCAAAAAAAGAGAAACATTATTGTAAGATGATAATATTGTAAAAGTAAGTCAAAAGGAACAAAAAAATAATAGCGTTTTAAGGTATTTTTAAAAATACAGGGACTAAACAAGTACTAACTTCAAAATATAGAGACTAAACAAGCTTTTACTCTACTTACAATTGTTAAAGCATTTGTTTCATTATTCAATGTTGAAAGTATATATGTTTTTGAAAATAAATAAATAAATGAAAGAGAATGGTTAAAAATCATATCCATAGCTACTGCCGTTTTACCAGTCTGTCTATCCCCAATAATTAATTTTTGCTGACCGTATCCTATACATATCATCGAATCAATAGCAATAAATTCTGTTTGAAGAGGCTTATCTACGGAATATCTCCAAACAATAGTAAGAGTGAGAGATTCAATTAATCTAAATTCAAAAGATGAAATTTCACCCCAACCATCAATAGGTTTAACCAAGGCATTTATACCACGACCTAAATAAGCCTCCATTACTCGTATCTGAACAATTTTAATAGTTGCTTTTATAGAGCTTCCCTCTCATATATACAATAATTGCATTGCACTACTTCAAACAAGTAAACTTTCACTCATTAAGTATATTACAAGTAAATATAAGATAATAAACTACGATAAATTAGAAAAGCAGCATGATAAACATATATGGGTTAAAAAATTACCAAAAATATAAAAAAAACCAAAAAAAAAAAAATGAAGTGACTTGTCATTTGTGCCTTAATTGTGTCGAAAGAAGAAGCAAGAAGCTTTCTGAAGTTTTAGAGGCGAGGAGTTTGTCGTTGTTTGGTTGCAAATAAAGAAGAGTTAAGAAGTTGGGGATGTAATTTCATTTGATTTGTCAAGTTAGAGCAATGGGGAAAGAGGTTGAAATACTAAAAAGGTACTCGGTTAAAAACTACGGTTGAAGGTTTCAATTTTCTAAATATCCCATAAATGCATAATAAAACAATGTTTACTGGCAATTTCCTTTAATTTCTATCTATCAACACTAGCAACAGTTGGAAACTAGGGGTGTTCAGAATCTAATTTGATCCGCTCAATTCGTTTGATCCGCAAAAATTCAATCTGTAAAAATCTGATTTGTGAATTGGTGGATTGGATTGGATTGAAAATGTGAAAATCTGTAGTCGATAGATTGGATATGGATTTAATTCTGTAAATCCGTAAAAATCCTTAATCCAAAAAAAAATAAAAAATATTTATTTATTTAATTAAAAAAACTTGTAAATTTATTACTTATAAATAAATAAGTTATAATATAGTTACATATTAAATAAGTTAAAATTTAGTTACATATCTTATCCAATAATAATAATAATAAACATAGTTAAATAATTGAATAATTAAATTAATAAATATAACTTTATAAACAGTTAATTTTAGTTAACTTTTATAATTTTAGTTAATTTTCATATATTGATTTAAACAAATGTGATTTTTTCTTTTCATTGTGCTATATTTTGAAATTTTGAATGTATTATTCTAACTTTATTTAGACACTTAATTTATTTAAATCTTATTCAATTTTGAATTTGATCGATAGTAAAATTATTTTTATATCAATTTTTTTTATTTATTTAGTTCGTAGAATAAACAGAATTAAACATTTTTAATCTGCAAATCAATCCACAAAATGATGGATTGGATATGGATTGGATCAAATCCGCTTTCATCCAATCTGCAGATATATGGATTGGATTTGGATTGAATTTGCCAATCCATAAATTGAATTGAATTAAAAATTTACAATCCGCAAAATCATGAATCAAATAGGGATTAAAGTTCAATTCATAAAATTCGATCCGCGAACACTCCTATTGAAAACATTGGGTTTGAGACTTCAAGGTAATTTTTTCTTTTTTCTTTTCCACCGGGGGAGTGGGCGTTTAAAGTGTAACTGCATGAATTTCGTTGTTTTAATATGGTTACAGATATTGTTTCATTGTCAGTTGTTCCTGAATCTTCCATTTGTTTCTTATAATACCCAAAATTGAAAGGAAGATTTGCATATGGAACTATGAAAGATAAGAGGCTATAAAAAGATGCGAGGGTAATTAAACAAAAGAATTTTGTTAAATAGATTGCAACCAAAAAGTGATTACCGATTACATCTTCTGTGAAAGTTGAACTGAATGCTTCCTTTACCAGAACATTTGATATCACGCAATACAATAGCAATCTACACTGTGACATTATTGATGCAATTTGATCATAAACAAAATCATGTAGCAAATGCATCCCCAAACCAACAGTATAATTTGATGATGAAAATAGTATCTTCACTTGATCTCCAAGGCAGGGACATCTGGTGTTCCCATCAGAGTGAAACCTTACAGGTCCACACCCTTCCCTGATCACATGATCATCCCAAACAAGGCAAAAAATAAAAAACAAAATCGAGTTTTTGATAGTTCCTTTCAATTTGTACTTTAATTTGGTGACCTAATCAATTTATTTTTCTAACCCCCATGATTCAGCTAGTACTTGATGATGCA
>JAEVFN010000162.1:0-87221 GCA_030449075.1 Murraya paniculata | reverse complement strand
AAAAACCATGCTCCTCTTGAAGAATCAAAGTCTACTTCATACGTAAAGAAAGGGGATGATTAGTAAAGATAATCCATCAACATTAATTACTTTCGAGCGTGTTGATTGCTTTTAAGATGAAAGACTTCTATTGTCCCTAGGACCTTAATCGAGTGATTTTTATGTATAAGTATTGAGGGCTCCGCACACATTTCTATGAGACCTGGCTGAGTTTTGAGGGGTCCATACAGAAAGATGTAGACAGCATAAGTTGATGTAAAATGTTTATACAGCATTCAAATGAAATCAACAATCGTGCAAGACGCGGTGCTCTAAGTCCATAAGTATTGAGGGCTCCGCACACATTTCCAAGAGACCTGGCTGAGTTTTGAGGGGTCCATACACAATGATGCGGACAGCATAAGTTGATGTAAATGTTTATACAACATTCAAATGAAATCAATACAATCGTGCAAGTGAAATCAACACATATTGAGTAGCGTACCTTAGGATCTTCACCCGCTGCAGAGAATGTTTAGAAACTTTGAGGATGCAAGGCCAGTTACACTCCCCTTATGACCTTTAAGATGGTTATGGAAAAATCCATATATGACATAAAATTTTTCAAAAGTTCAAAGCTAACATATAAAGCAAACTTAAACAAGAATTTGCAGGACATTGCATAACTTAAGGTGAAACAACTTATTCTAATTATAGAGATGAATAATATTTGAAGCCCCAGACTATCATGGTGGAATCCCACAAATTCCACCTCTCATGGTATTCATTCCAGTTTTCAACATAATTGACTGGAGAGATTAATTCATCATTTTGTAATTTGAGTTTTATTCAATATCTTGGCCTGTACAGCAATAGCTTGAGTGAACAAATTCCGCATGTCTTGGTGACTCTACAATTAAAGCTTTTGATCTCCGAACAAATAACTTCCGTGGTAGCATCCCACAAACATATGCAAAAGGCTGGAATTTGATTTTTTCTTGGACTGGATGGCAGTCACCTGGAGGGTCCATTAACACCATCTTTGGTTAATTGCATTAATTTGAAGGTTATTGATGTTGGGACTAACAACTGGACCCGAGCGATTTCACAATTTCTTGGAATCTCAAACACCCGAGCGATTTGAAGTTATTTCAAATTCCAGCACTTCGGGAAACTTACTAACATTTGTACTTTACTACTTTTATTTTCATAACAAATTCTTTATTAATTCGGTCAGTTTGTGTTTTTAATTAATTTCAATTTAAACCATAATCTTCTCTGATTTTGTTTTTCGGCTTGAGAGAGCATATTAACAGCCAAAATAAACGAAGCTGTGTAATTCAATTAACTAAACACTTATTTGGAGAACAACAACTGAAATTAGCATGAAAAACAAAAAAAAAAAACATATCTGTTCTTGTGATTTCATCGAGAAAAAAGATAATATGGATTATTTAACTTGTATTTTCAGTTTTCGGTAGATAAATTAGAAACATACAGCAATATATTCTTATTTGGACACAGCTAGCCTCTTCTAGATAATTAAACACGAAAATGAATGCAGCTTCTGCTGTTTTCCTTTGGACGCGTATGTGGAATAGAAGTTACTCGCACCGTTTAAGCACTCAATAGAAAAGATTTTTTTTACAAAATGGGCCACAACCAACGCACTAACTAGATTCCAAAACAATATCTGAGGCTCTCAGTATAACAAGACAATCGATTCGGTGCATGCTCCAAGTCTAATGAAATGTAATTAATTATGTTTATTCCTCCTCAATTTCAAAATGTAATTAATAAAATCCCGTCATTCCATTGTTTTTTAAAAAGGAATTAGCACTTTTGTCTAAGATTAGCCGTATGCGTAACATTTTTCATTTGCGAAAACAAAAATAATTAATTTGTGTAAAACGAAACCAAACGGCCATTAAGAGCCATCATTCTCAACAGTAAGGGCCATCATTCCCCGTCGAGCAACGTCGTCAAGATTCCACTCACCTGCTCGATTCAAAACAAGACTTGGAGCTCTAAGTATTATATTATTAATTAATTACACGCCATTCAACTTCTATAAATAGTCATATCTCTCTTCTTGTGATTTCATCAACAAGAAAAGCAAAAAATACAAATAAAAAGAAAAATGGGTTATATAACTCAGTCTTATCAACTTTTGGTTTACCTCCCGTTATTGCTCTTTTATTCTCAGTGTTCAGCAAAAATTTGCTCTCATGACCAAAGTTCTGCTTTACTCCAATTTAAGCAGCTCTTTTCCTTTGAAAAAGATTCCTCGGACTTTTATTGTGATGGAATTCAACAGATATCTCGTCCAAAGATGATGTCTTGGAAAGAGGACGCTGATTGCTGCTACTGGGACGGAGTAGAACATGTGATTTCGGCGACGGGTAACGTGATTGGCCTCGACCTCAGTTGCAGTTGGCTTCGCGGCAACATCCCTTCCAACAGTAGCCTTTTCTTTCTTCCTCGCCTGCGAGAGCTCAACCTGGCTTTCAATGATTTCAACTACTCTAAGATTTCCACGGTTTTATTAATCAATTTCCGAGTTTGGCACTCCTTAACCTCTCTTTCAGCAATTTCAATGGGTCAATTCCTGCCTCTCTAGGTAACAATATCACACAACTTGCTTCTTTGGATCTTTCGGGTAACGGTTTCAGTGGTCACATTCCATCATCTTTTTCAAATCTTCAACAGCTTCGTCATTTACGTCTTGTGGCCAATAAATTTGCTGGTAAAATTCCGGATATGTTTACCAACCTAACCCAACTTTCTTATTTAGACTTGGCAAATAATCAACTCACTGGCTCAATTCCTAGTTCAATCTTTGAACTTGTGAATTTGACTTATGTCGATCTTTCTTCAAACAATTTAAGTGGCAGCGTTGAGCTTTACGATTTTGCAAAGCTAAAAAATCTTGAATTGCTTTACCTTGATTCAAACTTACTTCAAGGACCACTTCTAGATCTACCACCCCTCATAGAACACTTTTCAATTTCCAGCAATAATTTGACTGGAGAGATTCCTTCCTCATTCTGTAATTTGAGTTCCATTCAATATTTTCTCTTATCCAACAATAGCTTGAGTGGACAGATTCCGCAGTGTCTTGGAAACTCTACACTTCGAATTTTGGATCTCCGAATGAACAACTTCCAAGGTAGCATCCCACAGTCATTTGCAAAAGGCTGCAACTTGACTGATCTTTCCCTTGATTCAAACTTACTTCAAGGACCACTTCTAGATCTACCACCCCTCATAGAACACTTTTCAATTTCCAGCAATAATTTGACTGGAGAGATTCCTTCCTCATTCTGTAATTTGAGTTCCATTCAATATTTTCTCTTATCCAACAATAGCTTGAGTGGACAGATTCCGCAGTGTCTTGGAAACTCTACACTTCGAACTTTGGATCTCGGAATGAACAACTTCCAAGGTAGCATCCCACAGTCATTTGCAAAAGGCTGCAACTTGGCTTATCTTGGGCTGAATGGTAATCACTTGGAGGGACCACTACCACCATCTTTGAATAACAGTGTCGATTTGTCATTGCTTGATGTTGGGAATAACAACTTGAGCGGCCCAATTCCAGAATGTCTTGGAAACTCAACACTTGAAATCTTTGGACATGAGAATGAACAAGTTTTAGTGGCAGCCTCCCTCAAGCATTTGCAAAAAGTTGTGTTTTGAAAGGTCTTAACCTCAATGGCAATCGGTTGGAAGGACCATTACCTCCATCTTTCGTCAATTGTCGGCATTTGGAAGTTTAGATGTTGGGAATAATCAGATTAACGATAGCTTTCCCCACTGGTTAGACGTTCTTCAGGAACTACAAGTTCTTGTATTGCGTTCTAATAGATTTTGTGGTCCCATCGGTGATACCAAAACAAGAGTTCCTTTTCCTAAGTTGCGAATAATTGATCTCTCGCACAATCGACTCACTGGTGTTTTGCCAATATGGTATCTGAATAGTTTTAAAGCCATGATGCATTGGGATGACAATAGTATTGAAGTCAATTATATGGGGTCGTCGAATTATTCTTACTATGAATCAATATTTTTGACTATGAAAGGCAACGACATAAAATGGAGAGGATTTTAGCCACTTTTTGCAACCATTGATTTGGTCGAGCAACAGATTTCAAGGAAAATCCCAGAAGTGGTGGGAAAGCTTAATTCGCTCAAAGGCCTTAACATTTCTCACAACAACTTGACAGGTGCTATTCCATTATCATTGAGAAATATGACTGAGCTTGAATTTCTAGATCTGTCTTCAAACAAGCTCACTGGACATATCCCAATGCAAGTAACGAGTCTGAATTATCTCTCGGTGTTGAATCTTTCGAACAACCAACTCGAGGGACCCATACCAGGAGGACCCCAATTTAACACATTTGGAAATGATTCCTATTCTGGTAACCGGGGGTTGTGTGGATTCCCATTGTCAAAAAGCTGCAGCATTGACGAGGCACCAGCACCAACAACACCAACAAGATTTCACGAAGAAGACGATGCTGCAAGCTGGTTTGATTGGAAGTTTGCTAAGATGGGCTACGCATCTGGAGTGGTGATCGGCTTGTCCATCGGATACATGGTATTTGTGATTAGAAGGCCACGATGGTTTGTAAGAATAATCGAAAGGAAGCAATCCAGGAAGGTGAGAAGGGTGATCGGACGATAGAGGCAAGAAGAAGAAATTTGTTAGTGCATCTCTAAAGGCACTCAGGTTAGTAATTATTAGTTTTGTCTTTTGGAATTATAAGCTGGTTCATGTACTGTTCTTTAAGTTGATAGCATGCTGATATTTTAGTAATCTAACAATTGGTTTACAAAAACCACAATCCTAACTGATTCCAAATAATTATGTTTATTATCAACATCTAAAGTGAGAAAGAAAATGGGGATAATGTATAAGAAAAATCATTTCTCGAATGGGAAAATTTTACTTGAATTTTTTATGTGATTGTTATCTTCAGGAATTTTAGGTTCATGGAAGCTAGCAGTAGAAGTCAAATAATCCTCCGGGTACCGAAATTGTTTTTACTTTTATTTACAATTCATAAAAACATATAATCACGGACGTATGTTTTGACGGCAAAATAATTTGAAGTAATATTGATGCAGGAAATTGGAACAACATACTAGTTCAAAGTTTGTGAGGAGAAGAACATTCTTTATCTTTCGCTCTCACATATCCGGCAGACTTTTGTTAAATTAGATTGTTTAAGGATTGAAAATTACATTTGAAATTATTTTTTGGCACGGCAAGCCTTCAGGGATTAGAGTTTTGCTGATTAGTAATTATAATGTAAAACATCAAAATTAAACAATTTTTCTTGTTAATAAAACATATTATTCAGAAATTATGTTTCCATTTCAAGACTCAAAATCACTTTCTATTCTGTATTTTTTTAAATATTAATTTCTAGCTAATGTCAGTTAACTAAAAATTAAAACTAAAAAAAAAAAAAGTTCTACTTGATGTCCATCTATTGTGCTGTGGCGTGGTGTGTGAACGTTGGATAGATTTATTCGCTGCTTATACATATATCAGTGCTATTAGTTACCGAATTTGTGCAGGAGTCTTTAAGAGTTTATAATCACTCTACTTAGAAAATTAGTTGATGAACAATTGATTGGGTGTAAAAAGAAAATGGATTGGAATAATTGAAATATCTCTGACCCTACACTATCCTTGTTCAAATGGCCCAATAACTGCCATGTCAACATGGCAAAACTCTTCCACGTCACTACGGTCAACGGCTCACCACGTCATCACTCACCGGCCTTAACAACTGATGATAATTTGGATAAGAAAAACAATTGAATTGAGTCTTCAGTCTGCACAGAGAAACCAAAATGGCATCATCTTTGCTTCATTTGAACAATTGATTGGGTTGTGTAACAACCGCCGATCAGCCGTTGGAGATTCACGGCTCTAGGAGCTCGATTCGCAGCCGCCGCCGCGCGTGGGAGCTTACCGCCGACATCATTGAACTCAGCGTGGCCTGAGGTGTCTAACCTGAGCATCCCGGCCACAGAGCTTGACTGCCGGTCACCTTTGAGCGACAAGGGCAATTTGGTATTTTCGCATTTCGAGGTCCCAGGAGCACCCGTGGCTTCAGCGGCCACCGATGGTGATGATCCGCCAGATT
The DNA here is from genome assembly GCA_030449075.1 of Murraya paniculata. Taxonomy (NCBI): domain Eukaryota; kingdom Viridiplantae; phylum Streptophyta; class Magnoliopsida; order Sapindales; family Rutaceae; genus Murraya; species Murraya paniculata. The sequence goes on along the minus strand of JAEVFN010000162.1, from coordinate 81,078 downwards.
TCACCGGCGTTCAGCCCGCTGACCGACAACATCCAACACAGCTGCACCCACATCAAAACAGCAAACCTAGGTCGCGAGATGCCCTGCACAACGGCGACCCCATTCTCGACGCCGGCGATGCTGTAGCACGGCCGCTATTGCCACCCTCGAACCTCCCCGACACAACTTTACCCACGCTGACATCTCAGCAACCACCACTGGCCACTCGTAATCGTGATGAACTCACTCGTGTGGCTGCCCAAACCTGTTCCACCAACCCAACCCCCGCAAACCGTGGCAACAACGTCAACCCCAAGCCTTCATATGCTTCTACTTTTATATATTCTCAACTACTATTTGATCTGTCTATTAATGTGATGTGTTTTTTCTTCAGCAATTTTAGACTCATGGAAGGTAGCATTGGAAGTGAAGAATCCTCCTTCCTTGTACCAAACTTGACTGAGCTTCATTTCCATATCTTCAGAATATTTTACCATTTATATTTTATTGGAAAAATTTATAAAAATTTTGAGGGAACAAATGATTTGAAAAATTATTTACGTGGGAAATGGTGTGGGCTAGTTGATCTAATGCATTTTGGCTGAATTTCGGCGTATACTGTACCATTTGGAAGCTTATAATACGACGAACAACATTTGCCTACAATGAGATGAACAACATTCATTGCCATTTTCCCTGATGCCCCATGAGATTATGGCATAATTTCAATGTTTCTGGACTGAATATTTGATTTCAATTGTTTAATTCCAGCACTTTAGGAATCTTCTATGATTTTTATCTTTTATTTTATAAGAAATTCATATGTAACTTCAGTGTTTTATGTTTTTGTTGCTTTAAGTTCTAGTATTTCACTAATAATGTCCTGAATCTACTGTGTGCATAGATTAGGATTTCGCTTATAATTATTATTATTATTATTATTATGAACAGGGTATAAAATCTCAAGGTTAATCAATTTCTATCAATTAAACATATTATTCAGAAACTTTATTTCTCCTTTTCGTCTCATTTTAGAAAGATTTATAATCCCAACGAATTTGCCAGTTTAACACGTTGTATGCACCAATGGGAAAATCAAATAAGCTTGACTCTTAATCTGAAATAATAATATTTATAGGGTAACTTTGCTTCAAGGTATATCTTTGGTTATATCTGTAAGATTTGGGCGTTTAATATGTCATTGTGAAATGAAGCACGCAATAAGATGGATTAAAATCTTTTCCTTCTCGTGATGTATGTTAAGATTTTTGCCAAATTCTAATGTTTTCTTGTAATGAAAGTGGAATCAACTAATTCAATTGAGAAAATCTCTTGAGTGAAAATAAGAAACTGAAACAAATACAACTAATGGAAGGTCTAACAACTTAGCTTAAGAAACTGAAACAGAGTCAAAACAAGGGAGGGAAAATGAATTGTGTCTGTGTAAATGACTAACTATGAGTCTAGTTAGCCGTTGCATCAGCATATTGACAGATAACTAACATTTCACTAAACTGTCATTTTACATAAGTAAATATCTAAACGGTATTACTTGGATACAGCTTCAGCTTTTGGACTGGTTTGTGGAAATTGGAAAAATTGAAAAATGTTCCCCTTAAAAAATAAAATCTATAAAGAAAGGGCATGATAATCCAGCAATATTTAATTACATTCGAGCGCCTTTATTGCTATCAGGATGAAAAACTTCTATTGTCCCGCAGAGTCTAATAGAGTGATATTAAGTAATTTTATTTTATTTACCACCCGAATTTGAATCTAAAGATATAATGGGATAAAAAAATGATCACCCACCCATCCCTCTACTTTTGGACTTCTACGGCTCTAGCGTACCATTCATTTGATCTGATCGAGTTAAAAACTAAGAGCTTAGTAGCTCCATTTGTAAGAAAAAAAAATGCTCCTTTTAGAGTCTAGTTGAGTGATTTTAAGTAATTTTATTTGATTGATAACCCAAATTCGAATCTAAAAGATATAAGGAGATAAAAAAAAAATTTATTTGGACATTACCCACCCATCACTCTACGTTATTTTTTTTTTCTTTTTTTGATTTAACAGCTCCATTTGTAAGAGAGTGCATTGCTCTTCTTCGTGAAAAATATTTTAATTAAAATCCCCTTCATCCATTGTTTTTTAAAAAAGGAATTAGCACTTTGTCACATATGCGTAACATTTTTCATTTTGCGAAAACAAAAATATTAATTTTGTGTAAAACGAAACCAAACGGCCATTTAAGGGCCATCATTCTCAACAGTAAGGGCCATCATTCCCCGTTGAACAACGTCGTCAAGATTCCACTCACCAGCTAGATTCCAAAACAAGACTTGGAGCTCTAAGTCAATGACTTGTAGATTAAGTCTCCATTTGGTAGTGGTATTGTGCGGCCGTGGCTTTTCAAGACACATCTACTTTAAAATGAGAGCTGCTGTGAAATGAGAGCTTTAGTTATGAAATAAAAGTTCATAGTGTTCGGTAAATGTTGCTTTTTTAATAATAATTTTGGCAAAAATAGTAAACCTAATATAAGTCAGATAATTGTGGGTAAAATCGCTTTAATTTTCAATTTGCAGTTGCGAGTGTTTATCAAATACTTTAGAGTAGTGATTAGATGGCAACTAAAAGATGGAACCTAAACAGCCATAATAATATTGCCGATGATGCAAAAATTGTTATTCTTTCGGTTTTTGGTTTTCCTAAACGTTCGAAAGGCAATAATGTCTGTTTTTGTTGATTGATATGCTTTGACTATGGTATGTTATTATTTTAGAATGCCGTCAAACATGCTAGTTCTTGGATGGAACTATGGAGAAATTGAATTCAAATAGCTATGGCTGGCATGTTTCCTAATTTAGAGTGTTGCTGAGAAAATTCTGCATCCCAGCAGGGAAAGGTGCTGCAACGGTGGCTACAATGGCAAAGAATTCTGAATTTGCTGAAGTTAATTCTGACAGTGAAGTCTCATTATTAATGGCTTTAAGAGGTGCGATCATTCCTCTCAGACTAGATGTATCTTCTGTTGTTGCACATCAATAATTCTTTTCATCTAGAGTTTTTTTTTTTTTTTTTTTGGGGGGGGGGGGATAGGAAACTGACTTTTAGTCTAGGGTTGAAATGGAGGAATTTTTTGAAGCAGAAAGCCCGTTATTCGACAATGTCTTAATGATGTATTAGCCTGTAAGTGAAATGCTGTAACTTTGCTTCTGCAGATGCGGATCCCGTGGCTCATGCAGCAGGGCCTTTTCAACAGGCACCTTAATGCACTGTATTGGAAGCTGCCGTTGAGACCAAGGTGAGGAAAGGTAAATGTTGTGTTTGATTATCTCTTTTCCAGGTCCAGTTTTCCATGTTTTATATATGTGATGAATGAAGCATGTATACAACTTTATTATGTAACCGAGATGTCATCTTATGTGTTCTTTTTGTGTCTCCTAAGAGACAGCATACAAATTCTATAATTGAAACATGAACAGTCTACAAATTCTTGCTTTAGAGCTAAAACATGATTGTTGGTGAACCCATAGGCCTGGCTCCAAAGTTCTTATAAATGGACAGGATCGAGCGTGGTCGTGCTCGGATACATGATTTTTGCGACTGGAAGGCCATAGGGTTTTCTAAAGATGATTGAAGGTCAGGAGAAGGGTGCATCTACTGCTCCAAGCCATTAGTTTGTCTTTAGGTAGATTGCACGCTGATTTTTATATATTCTGAACTACTATTTGAGCTGTATATTAATGTGCTGTGTTTTCTCTACAGGAATTTTAGACTCCTTCAAGGGTAGCATTGGAAGCGAAGCAATACTCCTGGTGCCAAATTTGCCTTGCTTTATTTCCATATCTTTAGAATATTTTACCACTTATATTATATTGGTAATTAAATTTATAAAAATTTTGAGGGAAAAATGATTTGAAAAATTATTGATGTAGGAAATGCCATGGGCTAACTTTGATTTAGTGCAGGGCTATGAATGTTGAATTTGGGCAAATACTATACTATTTGAAAGCCTGTGATAAGATGAACAACATTCAATGTCATTGTCTTTGTTACCCATGAGATTATTGCCAAATTTCAATGTTTCTGGACTGAATATCACATTTCAAGTTACCTAGTTTCCAGCACTTTAGGAATCTTCTATGATTTTTATTATTATTACTAGAATGTGAACTAAATACTTGTTGGCTGACATGTCATCTGTCATCTGCATGTGAGTATGATATGTCATATTTCAGAGCTTTAAATGAAAACCGACACAATTGAGACCGTCGTACAAAACAACCAGAAGCTCACATGTCATACACGTGACTCAAGCTTTATAACTGATCGCTTGAAACGACATAGTTTGTTGCCGTTTGTTGGATTCAATTATGAAGCCATGCCTTGAGCACGTGATCAAGGTTGTTGAGACATTTAAGCTTAGCGGGAAAATTAACTGGGATAACAAAACCCAGGAAACAGAGTAAATAAAGCTAAGTTCTGGTATCATTTGAGAAATCAGTGTGAGAGAATATTGTAGAGAAGATAGAGAAAGAGTTAATCCTTTGTAATCTCTGCATTCTTCAATTGTTCTCTATAATTCTTGAAGTCAGTAATAGTGAAAATTCAGTGTTCGCTTCTCAGTGGATGAAGGCATCGTTAATTGATGCTGAACCACTTAAATCTTGTGCGTTTTGTTTGGATTTGTTCCTGATTCTTCAGTCATCTGATATGTGCGTGAGATTCTTGGCAAATCTTGTGTTTTGAATCAAAGAACTTGGTCTTGGGGTTGAATTTGATCTCGGCTTTTGGGATTGAATTCACAACATTATTATTATTATTTTTATAAGAGATTCATTTGTTACTTCGGTTTTTGTCTTTTTCTTACTTTAGTTTCCAGTATTTTTCTAATAATGGGCAGAATCTATTGTGTTCATATATTAAGAACTAACAGGTTATAAAACCTTAAGGTTAAACAATTTTTATCAGTTAAACATTTTATTTAGGAACTTTATTTAAACATTTTATTTAGGAACTTTATTTCTCTTTTTCGTCTCACTTTATAAATATTTATAAGCCCAACGAATTTTGCTCTCAAACACAAAAGATGAAATTGTTGACTTTTATTCTCATGAGATAGTTGTGCCTGAAAATGTTTGATAATAAGCAATAGGGGAAAGGTCATTTGCACACCTAAAGTTTAATTAAATGATCACACAAATTCTTTTTTACAATTATGCCCTTGATTAAAACAACTGAATAATTGACTTTAATAATTAAACTTCTACAGATAATCAATATAAAGTAAACTTAAAATAATATAATATATGAATAAGTTAAAATTTATAAAATATTTTTAAATATTAGAAAAGTTATTTTAATATTATTAATTTGTCATATTCTTTTAATAGTAATAAAATCAATTTGACATATTAATAATATTAAAATTATTATGCCTAACATTCACACTAATTTATAAATTATAAATTATTTTATTTGCTATATCATTTTTAATTATATCTACATTAGTATAAATCATAAACTCAAGTTTTGGATTAATAGATTTTAGTATTAATAAAGTCCGTTGGGATAGACTAATAATAACTTAATACTAAAAATAATATCATTATATATGTAATTTACTAATTATACTTCTTATAATATTTTAATTGTATCATATGCTATTTATTTATTATTTTAACTTATATTATATTTATATTTACTTAAGTTATTATAATCAAAAGATATAATAATTATTTATAATATTAGAGGGTCTATGTGACCATTTAAAACAAACACGTGGGTGACGTTTTTTCCGTAAGCAATAATGTATGAAATGACCTTGTACGTGCTTAAATCATATGCAACCTATTTACCATCTCTCTTTGAGGTTATTTTTATTGAGTATTGCTTATAGAGAGACCTAATCAGATGCGATGGGTTAAATTTCGCCTGATTATAGACCGGTGTTTAATATCTTGGCCAATTATCAAGTAACACGTGGCCTATCATGCACAGTAACGTGCAGACGATGCGCATCTGATCATTCTTCAGCATATTAATTGCTCTAAGCTTAAAAGTTCAGCATATAGATTACACATATTTACAGTGGACTACAAAGTTAATGGAAGGTCTATTCTAAGTCAACTTGCTTAATAAACTAAAACAGATGAAGGAAAATGAAAAGTGTGTCTATGTATATGTAATTGGAGTTTGGACCCTACGGACTTAGTCAACCAACTCTCAAATAACTTTATTTGATTCGCCATTCGATCATAAGGGAGGCATGTGTTCTAACATATAAACGGATACCGTCTATTCCTCTACCTTCTCTAAAACAATAATAATAACAACTGGAATCTAGGCTGCTGCCACATCACCATATACGACAGACAACTAACATTTTTCTTGTCCATATATCGTTTCAGCTTTAATTTGGACTGGTTGGTGGAAGTTGGAAAAACTGGAAAATGCTGCTTTTGAATAATCAAAGTCTACTCAAAAGTAAAAGACAAACATAATCTATCAATGTTTAATGCTTAATAATGCTGCGTGTTGACTAAGGTGCTGGTTAATGACTTTCGACCGGCTGCTTCAGAACGAAAGAGTACAGCTGTAGTATTCATTTCATCTCATCAATTTAAAAACTCGGAGCTTAATTAATAGCTCCATTTGTAAGTGAGTGCATTGCTCTTCTCCGAAAAAAATGTACTAATAGATATCCTCCCCATCTGCCAATGGGCCCGTAGCCCGTTGACAGCACTTATGCTCTCAAATCATTGTTGGGACTCATTTTTTATTGTCAACATAATTAGATATGGGTAGATTTTTTCTACTAATATGGATAGAACATATATCCCTCAAAAGTGAGGATAGGAATTTGGATTGTACCATAATCAACTTGATTTATAATAATCTCAATACATTCTCCCACCGGTGATTAACATTCACAATTGGAGCTCAAGATGTCTGGAGAAAGAATAATAGAGGAATTATTGCCGCAGAAACTCAACCTAGCCTGCAATGATTTCGATGACTCTTAAATATTCTTCTGTTTTTACTCAATTTCCGAGCATGACACTCCTTAACCTCCTTTATAATTCCAAAGTTGGGCATATTGAAATTTATTGAGTCAGCAATTGAGAGTGTATTAATAATTGTAACATAACGTAAATTGATATAAGCAAAGAGTAAGCAAAAAATTAATAAACAAACAATAATAAATCGTTGGGGCAATAACAAATTAAGCAATACAAAAGGAAACGAAAGACAGAAAAACACAAGAAAAAAAAATTGAGGCTTGTTAAACAATAGTCTCCTTAAGACAGAAAAACACAGCCTACTACGATGCTTTTAGGTTTGTTGGTATTCGTTTCCCATGATCCAACGGGTATGAATTATTTGCCAAGCACGCACAAATAATTCTGATGAACAGTAACAGTGCAGAATCTCAATAACAACGTCAGAGGAAATATTTTTTTTTAAGTGCTCTGGTGTGCTTGTTGTTGTTTTTTTTTTAAAAACAGAAGAGGAAAACTGTCATTTTATATACGCAAGGGTACGTAACAGCTGAATAATAAATTAAATATTTGAATTTAATAGTCAACTTAATTTGCTTCTGTAACAGCCCATTAAATTGAAGGCATTCAATTATGTAACAGCTCAAAATTTATTCACAATCACAACTGCTCTTCAATCTTAATTATGAAACTACTGTTACAAAATTTAAAAGGAAATATAAAATCTGGTTATGCAGGCCTGGGTATTTTAGGCCGACATTCATGCACTCAAGACACGCAATCGAAAGCACACGAATTCAGCCAAATTGACCTTGGATTTGCATCCCATTACGCACGCGCGCATGGAGAGAGCCTCTATCCTAAAAATTCTTGCTCTTGTATGGATGCGTATTCACATATAAACACAAATCCCTTAGCTTATCTTTCCCTTGTGGGATAAGTTCCATTTCTTTTTAAATTTTCAACCGTAAGGGTGTACTTTAGAAGTCAATTTTTCATTCACCCAAGCATCATTTTGAGTATAAAATATACCATTCCAAAGTGTTTACGGAGTAGAATCCGAACCTCTCAAGATTTTCCACTTTCGCTAAGTGAGTCCCACTCAAAATGTGCCCTTAAAATAACATACTAATAAGCTATATTTTTCAACAGGGCCAACTAATTATTCAGTTGGTAATATTTTTTTGAGTGGAAACAAAAGATTTAGAATTTGAACCCCGTTCCTCTAGATGTGGAGAAAATTGAGTTTTCATAAAACTATAAATGGATGCGGAGAAAATTGTAGTAAAATATTCTCCGGCTAGCAAAATTGTACTGCTTCTATTTCCATTTCATGGGAACATCATACCACACACTTATATTTTGATGGTTAACCACAAGATGCCCTCTGTGCGCCTGAGAAGCTAGTCAAGCAAGTGGCTTCAGCAACTCAGAAAGCACACGTTCCTCTGGCTGGGGAAAATGCGTTGCCACGGTATGATGAATACGCTCACGAGCAGATCTTGCGAGCAGCATCACTTGATGTAGACAAACAGATGTGTGCATTCACATACTTGAGGATGAACCCACACTTGTTTCAACCTGACAACTGGAGACAGTTTGTGGCATTTGTGAAGAAGATGATTGAAGGGAAGGATGTTCATCGGTGTTGGGAGCAAGTGGAGCGCGAAGCTGAGCATTTCGTCCATGTCACCCCGCCATTGGTGCAAGAGGCTGCCGTGGCCCTTATGCACTAAAAGCTATGTTTTGTTTTGTTATGCTGTAGACATGCCTTGTTGCAGGTTTTCTTTCAAGTTAGAAAAAATTTCTAGGTCCCTCATTTTGCTATAGCTGTTTTTATTATGCTGTAGCTATTTAAAATGTTAAGTCATTTATATACATATGTATATTGTTTCTATAGCAAAACACGTGGAACGAGTTGTACTGTAATGAAACAAATTTATTCAGGTATAAATTTCCTATTATAAGTTCTTGCATTTGTGTTTAGAAGCTCTGTTTACTTATGTTGCGTTATCACGACAACACCTATAGCGGATTTAAAATTCTGAAAGGGTATACTGTATTGTGTCCTTAAGAGGAAGGGGTCACTGTACAGTTCTATGTGGAAATAGTGGAAGTATTAGTTACAGTAGCATTCAATTCTGCAAGCAATTGACTGTCAAATACGTGAGAGCTATTACTAGCTTTAACAGAAACTCAATCCCAACTTCTCTCTCATTCACTCGAATGCAAACCATAGCAAATCAACTAAATTTTCAGGAAAAAATTATTTTAAAATAATTTTGATGCAGGAAATGAATGTGGGCGACATTGATTTGGTACCATTTGGGCCACATTTTCAGATTTGGCGTATAGCACACTGTTTTCAGCGCTGTTGAGTGACAAGATGAACAACGTCACGCATTGCCCTTGACTATCCATGCGACTTTTACGAATTAACTTCTACCATTTCAGGACCGAAAATGGCATTTGAATTTATTTTAAATTTTAGCACTTGAGGAAACTTCTAAGATTTTTACTTACTTCTATTTTCATAACAAATTCTTAAGTTACTCCCGTTTGTTTAAACCTTAATCTTCTTTGAGCATTTTTTGTTTTTCTTTTTCAGCTTAGGAGAGCATATTAACAGCCTATATAAACGAAGCTATATATCATATGATGCCTAACCGTTATAAATAGAGTAATATTAGTACAAAATTAATTCAAACAAGAGAAAAAGATCACAAATTTATAGAGCCTTACCGTGGAATGCTCAATGTTGGCTTGGGAAAAGGGTTTGAGATCTAACAACCAACTGGAATTTTACAAAGCTGGCGACAAATGCACCAATTAATTAGACTCCAGAACAAGATTGTTAGCAAAGAGGTAGAAGAGTTAGAAAAATCAGAGATAATAGGTACTAATCCATTTGGCAAAGATAATAAAGAAGTGTATAAATTAGAAATAATTAACCCAAACATAATAATAAAAACAAAGCATTTCGCTTAGAGTTTAGAAGTTAGAAATGAAGACTTGGTGCTCTAACTCTAAAGGTGTTCTATTTAATTAGATTCCCCTCTAGTGGTGTGAGTAAAAGAGATGGCTAGAAAAAGTTATTATAAGGTGAACTTGACTAAAGTGCTCATTAATGCCTTTGATAAAGAAAGATTTATTCTGTATATACCTCTTAATTTGGGCAATCGTACATCAGTTACTTTTAATTTTTTTCCTTCCCATGGGTTTCATTATCATAGCTGTGGAAAAGAAGTTGAAGTTGTTCGGAGTTTTACAAAATTGGCCACGAATTCATGCACCAACTAGATTCCAAAACAATATCATGAGACTCACTATAACTAAAGACTTGGTGCATGCTCTAAGTCTAAATGAATTATAATTAATTGGATTATGTCATCCTCAATTTCAAACGGTAATATTGATCAATCTTACAAGTAGATTACACATATAAATTTGTCGTAAACTAATTAAGAAGTAAATGGATGGTCTAACAACCTGCTTAACAAATCGAAACAGAGGAGGGGAAATGGATTTGAGTTTGTGTATAAGACTAGTTAAGTGTGAGTCTATCTTAAGGAGGAAAAAAGAACATAGATGAGTCTAGCTGGCTGTTACATGTCTTTTCACATACATAAATAAGTATCAAAATGGTTATTAATTGGATACAGCTTCAGCTTTGGTATTGGTTTGTGAAAATTGGAAAATTGGAAAACTGGAAAATGCTCCTTTTGAAGAATCAAAGTCTACTTTAAATAATAATGCCCATCGATATTTAATGCTTGCCATTGACTTTCAGCCAGCGGCTGCTTTCAGAAGCAAGGCTCGGTATTCTAAGTCAATGAGTACTATATTATTAATTAATTACACGCCATTCAGCTTCTATAAATAGTCATATCTCTCTTCTTGTGATTTCACCATCCGGAAAATTAAAAAAAAAAATGCGTTATTTAACTCAGCCTTATCAGCTTTTGATTTGCCTCCAGTTATTGCTCTTGTATTCTCCGTGTTCAGCAAAACTTTGCTCTCATGACCAAAGTTCTGCTTTACTCCAATTTAAGCAGCTCTTTTCCTTTGAAAAAGATTCCTTGGACTCCTGTGATGGAATTCAACAGATATCTCGTCCAAAGATGATGTCTTGGAAAGAGGACTCTGATTGCTGCTCCTGGGACGGAGTAACATGTGATTCGGCGACGGGTCACGTGATTGGCCTCGACCTCAGTTGCAGTTGGCTTCGTGGCAACATCCCTTCCAACAGTAGCCTATTCTTTCTTCCTCGCCTGCGAGAGCTCAACCTGGCTTTCAATGATTTCAACTACTCTACGATTTCCTCTGGTTTTACTCAATTTCCCAGTTTGACACTCCTTAAACTCTCTTTCAGCAATTTCATGGGGTCCATTCCTGCGTCACTGGGTAACATTACACGACTTGTTCATTTGGATCTTTCATTTAACAATTTCAGTGGTCACATTCCATCATCTTTTTCAAATCTTCAGCAGCTTCGACATTTAGATCTTTGGGGCAATTATTTTGTTGGTGAAATTCTTGCGTCACTGGGTAGCAGTATTACCCAACTTGCTTATTTGGATCTCTCATATAACAATTTTAGTGGTCGCATTCCATCATCTTTTTCAAATCTTCAGCAGCTTCGTCATTTAAATCTTTGGCGCAATAAATTTGTTGGTGAAATCCCTGCATCACTAGGTAACAATATTACACAACTTGTTCATTTGGATCTTTCAGAAAACAGTTTCAGTGGTCACATTCCATCATCTTTTTCAAATCTTCAGCAGCTTCATCATTTAGATCTTTGGTACAATAAATTTGCTGGTAAAATTCCAGATATGTTTACCAACCTAACCCAACTTTCTTATTTAAACTTGGCATATAATCAACTCACTGGCTCAATTCCTAGTTCAATCTTTCAACTTGTGAATTTGACTAATGTCTATCTTACTTCAAACAATTTAAGTGGCAGCGTTGAGCTTTATGATTTTGCAAAGCTAAAAAATCTTAAATCGCTTTATCTTTCTAATAACAGTTTATCATTGAGCACCAAATTAACGGTCAACTCGCCTTTTCCTAGTCTTTTGGAGTTGAGTTTATCGGCTTGCAATGTAAGTGAGTTTCCAGAGATCTTGAGAACTCAACATCAATTAAAGTTGTTGGACCTTTCTGAAAACCAGATCCATGGTAGGATTCCCAGTTGGATGTGGGATATAGGAGTACATACTTTGAATACACTAGATCTTTCATACAACTTCTTGACAAGCATAGAACATCTTCCGTGGAAAAATCTCAAACAACTTGTCCTTCGATCGAACTTACTTCAAGGATCACTTCTAGATCTACCACCCCTCATACAATACTTTTCAATTTCCAGCAATAATTTGACGGGAGAGATTCCTTCGTCATTTTGTAATTTGAGTTATATTCTAACTCTTTACTTGAAAAACAATAGCTTGAGTGGAGAAATTCCAGAGTGTCTTGGAAACTCTACACTTTTAATTTTGGATCTCCAAATGAACAACCTCCAAGGAAGCATCCCACAAACTTATGCAAAAGGCTGCGGTTTGGTAAGTCTTAACCTTAATGGCAATCAGTTGAAAGGACCATTGCCTTCATCTTTGGTTAACTGTCAGCATTTGGAAACTTTAGATGTTGGAAATAATCAGATTGATGATACCTTTCCTCACTGGTTAGATGTTCTTCCCGATTTGCAAGTTCTTATATTGCGTTCCAACGGATTTTGGGGTCCCATTGCTGATACCAGAACAAGAGCTCCTTTTCCCAAGTTGCGAATAATTGATCTCTCTCACAATCAACTCACCGGTGTTTTGCCAATATGGTATCTGGACAGTTTTAAAGCCATGATGCATGGGGATGACAATAATATTGAAGTCAATTATATGAAGTTGTTGGATTATTATACATACTATATATCAATATTTGTGACTCTGAAAGGCAACGACATACAAATGGAGAGGATTCTAACAACTTTTGCAACCATTGATTTGTCGTGCAACAGATTTCAAGGGAAAATCCCAGAAGTGGTGGGAAAGCTTAATTTGCTCAAAGGCCTTAACATTTCTCACAACAACCTGACAGGTGGTATTCCATCATCGCTGCGAGATCTGACAGAGCTTGAATCTCTAGACCTCTCTTCAAACAGGCTTACTGGACATATCCCAATGCAGCTAGTGAGTTTGAATTATCTCTCGGTGATGAATCTTTCGAACAACCAACTCGAGGGACTCATACCACGAGGACCCCAATTCGATACATTTCCAAACGATTCCTATGCTGGTAACTCGGGGTTGTGTGGATTCCCATTGTCGAAAAGCTGCAGCATTGACGAGGCACCAGCACCAACAACACCAACAAGATTTCACGAAGAAGACGATGCTGCAAGCTGGTTTGATTGGAAGTTTGCTAAGATGGGCTACGCATCTGGAGTGGTGATCGGCTTGTCCATCGGATACATGGTATTTGTGACTGGAAGGCCGCGATGGTTTGTAAGAATAATCGAAAGGAAGCAATCCAGGAAGGTGAGAAGGGTGCATCTCTAAACCCCCGGTGAGTAATTATTAGTTTGTCTTTTGGAATTATAAGCCGGTTCATGTACTGTTCTCTGAGTTGATAGCATGCTGATTTCGTAATCTAACAATTGATTTACAAAAACCACAATCTTAATTAATTTCAAATTATGTTTATTTATGAGAAAGAAAATGAGGATAATGTTAAGAAAGAAAATTTTAAATTTTTTTCTTCAGGAATTATAAACTGTTGGAAGCTAGCAGTGGAAGTCAAATAATCCTCCAGGTGCTGAAATTGTTTTTACTTTCATTTCCGTTTCATAAGAACATGTTATCACGGCGGTAACTTTGGTTTGTTTTATCTCGGGCCACGTATTTCAAATTTGGGCGCAGAAAAACTCAGCGCTTCATTAATAGCTCCATTAAGTGGGGGGGACTATTTTTTTTTTTTCAATATATAATTGAATACGGATAGATTTTCTTTAATTATATGGATGGAGCATTTATTCCTATAAAGTGAGGGTGGAAATTGAGATCTGTCATGATAAATTTGATTTATAGTAATTTTCATAGATTTTTTATTGCAATATATGTATCTGTATTTTTTATTGCGTTCCAAGATTGAAGATCCTGTAGTTCTTCAAACTGCAAGGATCTCCACTCATCAATTGGTAGAAATTTTGGAGTACATTTGATGTTTCACGTCATCAACCGATGTGGATGATATTTTGGCATTTATTAATAAATTTCAATCTTAAAAATTAACTTATTAAAAGTCAAACAATTTCTTTTTCCTCTCATTCCCTTCTTTCGTCTGGTTTGAAACATTTGTTATCCCTCTCTCGAATTTCAAGAACAGAAAACCAAAACATTAATTTATTAAAAGTCGTAAAAATAATTAATTGAGTAAAGAGAGAAATTCACTTATACACAACAAATTCACCCGCATAAAGATTGAAATACTCTCATTTATGAATCACAAGTTAACACAATTTTTATTTCAACCTCAAAATTTTACTTCAAAACACTTAACAAGCACTTGTTCCCACTACAAGAAAAATGATATTTTATTGTAAAAAATTTAGTCACTAAAGATAATAAATTAGTCACCTTATATTTTTTATGAAAAAAAATAAATCGTCACATGTTAGTCATAAAAAGACCGTCTTAAAAAGTTCTAATGACGAAACTTATTTTCGTCACTGAAAAATAAACTTTTTCACAACTAAACAATCGGTCTCAAATTAAAGTTTTAAGAGTCAGAAATGATATTAAAAACTGACAAAATAATAATTTAAAAACATATTCGTTACAATATTTTTTAGTCATTGAATGCTACTTTTAGTGACAAAAATTAATTGTCTCCAATTGGTGACTTTTTTCTTTGTTACAGATTATAATTACAATAGTCTTGTATTCTTTACCGAGATTGTAGGCTACTAATCTTTTTGGTCATTAGAAGATGTCATCTATGATTAAATTTATTAGTTACAAGAAGTTACATTAAATTAAATTTAATGGCCAAAATTTTCGAAGCAGAACATAATATTTTTTGGCAATTATTGTTGTCACAAATTGTAATTTAATTAAGTTTACAATACTAGTAATAAAGATAAAAAAAAAACTATAAACACTGACAAGCACGAATGTAAAAATGAACAAATAATTATAAAATTAAATAAACAAAAGTAGATTAAATGTTTACAGTGTAATCACATAAATTCAACTACAAAAAGTACAAATATCAATGACCTAGAATAATGTAATGAGAAAATTGAAAAAGATTACTAATTGTCTTGGTCCTTGGTAATTATTGATGAATTTAAATTCTCTTTCTAGTTGTCATGCAACTTAACTTGAACTTGTCTCATTGCTTGCTTCAAAGACATCGGCCTCAAAGTTATCCTGCAATAAATATTTTGATAAATATAGCATCATATAGGAAGAAAATCTTTTAAGTGAAAGGTAAAACAATAACTAATCAATTTGTAACCAAAAAGTAAAACAATATAAATACTATTATAGCAATATGCTTCTCTATTACTTATTTTTACTTGAAATTTGACAAGTATTTGTTGGCCATAATAATTGAAATCCGGTGCACGCAACAAACTAGATGACTATAAGATTAAATAAGAAAAGAGAAAGAGAAAGTTTAAATAAAACTTGTGCCTTCTCTCGTAACTTCCCAGCCATTACTTTCTTTTCAGCTCATATTTTCTTTTATTCTCTTATCTCTTTGTTCATGCTTGAAAGAAATTACATGAAATTTGTGCACCTAAGAAAATTGACAAGGTGCCAATCTTAACAAGACACTAGAAGGTGGTCCACATAAATAAATATTCTTGCTATATTAAAATTGACAAGGTGCCAATTTTAATAAGGATACATATACTTACAAGAAACCTTATCAACCAACCCCCATGTCCTGTAAGGCTGCTTTGAAGCCATTTCTTGGCTATGGTGACGGCGGGTTTTGCTTACTAGCTCCTACAACTTCCGCTTGTGGCCACTGGAAATTAAATAGTGAGGTGACTGGTTGGCTGCAACAATCAACTATTAAGTATCTAGGGTTTTCAGTTTTTGTCCTATCTCTTCTCCTTTCTTTATTTCTTTTATTTTTCTCTTCTCTCTTATCCCTTTATTGTTTTCCACGATATCTTTTTTTTTTAAAGCTTTTTTTAAACTTTTTTAACTTTTAATTACCGGTGTCATAAAAAAGAAAACTTTAAATTACTAGTGTTATGGAAAAAAAAAAATACTGGTTTCCAAATTTGTTTATAATTAATTTTTAAGGCTTTTATTTTTATTTTTATTTTTATTACTTAATCAACGTGTTAAAAACGAAATTACATAACTCAATAATTTTTTTAATCCAATTTAATTATTTTTTCTTTTTAGTTACAAAATAGTGCTGTCACACATAACTACATTTCCCAACCATCAATTTTTGTCATAGAAGACTATTTATTATCCCAAAATGTTAAATTTTTCAGGATTTTTTAATGCTTAAACATATCTTTCTATGGCTAATGTAATTTTTTGTCACAAAACAATCTGATTAAGATACTAATTAATATGTCTGAAAAAAAATTTATTTCTCACAATATACAATATAAATCAAGACAAAGTTATCAACTACTATTTTCTAGTTTAGTCACTGTAGGTAATTTTTTGTGACAGCAAAATGTGGTCTCTAAATTAGTGGAAATCAAAACAGCTAGGGCGACTAATATGTCGTGTCTCAAAAAATATTTTTTAGTTACTAAATAGTATTGTTGTTATAATTATATTTTGCAACCACATATTTTGTCACAAAAGATTATGTAATGTCCCAAATTACTTTATATTGAAAAACTATATCTTTTTCCGACTAATATGTTGTCATAAAAAAATTAATTTAAAGACCAATTAATGCATATCAAAATAAAGAGAATTGTTGGTTGTAAAATATTGCTTTAGTCAAGACAAGGCTATTAGCTACGATTTCAAACGTTTGTCACCATAATTACTATTCCGTGACCAAATTTTCGAATGTCACAAAAAAAAATTGTCTTAAAAAGTCTAATTTCTTAAAAAGTCTTTAAAAAATTGTCTTAAAAAGTCTAATGTCTTAAAAATTGTCTTAAAGGATCCTTTTATGTTTTTGTACACAACATCGCTAGTTCCCACCGCCGAGGCCTGCAGTGATCAGCTTCGTCGTCGTCGTCATCATCATCATCATTGGTTACACTCTATATAATGACTTTGAGAGAGAAAGACTTGTTCAGTTGCTCGATACAGACCTCTTAATTTGGACAATCTTACATCAGTAACTTTCAGCCTTTTTTATCCTTCCCATCGTACCCTTGGAAAAGAAGTTGGGACTTTTACAAAATTGGCCAAAAGTATTGATTCATGCAGTTGAGCAGGAGAAAAGATCACTTATCTAGCCTTATAGGGGAAAAGGATTGAAGGAAATATGTCTTTCTATTTCAAGTTCACACTATTGTGAGATATTTCAACAGATATCTCTATAGGAAAAAGGAAAACGAGAATCATATGTAAGAAAAATCATTTGATGATGGAGGAAAATTTGTCTCAATTATTGACTTGTTCCTCTTCAGGAGTTTTGGTCTCTTGGTACCAAAATTTATTTTTGCTTTAACTTATTTCTGTCTCATAAGAGCTTGCTATCACAGAACATATGTCTTGATGGTAAACTTGATCAAATTTTTTAGGGGAAAAAAAAAAAGAATGATTTGAAATAATATTTTATTATTGCAGGAAAAAATGCGAGGGTAACTTTGATTTGGTGTATCTTGGGCCATGTACGTATTTTGGATTTGGACGTAGATGAATATACCATTTTGAAGATTGTGATGAGAAGAAGAATATATATTCTAACAGAATTTTTCTAAATTCTACTGTTTAGAATATATATATATATCATGAAATCAGTCTCAATTTATAGGGGTATACCACACACCATTAATATCAATGATGAGCAAATTTGTTCTAAACTTGTCAACTAGGGTTCCGACTGTGTTCAATTTAGTTTAATATTAGTAGATTTAGTTTACTTTTTATTTTTTCTTTTGTTTTGAGAAGGTAGATTTGCTTACCTAATATTTAAGATTACCCTCCTGATTTAGTTTTTAGTATTCAAACTTCATTTTAGTAGCTTATACTCCTTTCTATAATTGTATTTACAATTATTTTTAATAAATATTAAGATATTTGCGTGGTGGGTCTACAGCAAGTTCATCTTCTTTTATGGTGCGTTTGGTGCGATGTTTAATAATAAATTATTCTTCGGTTTTATGTCAATTTTGATTTTCAATGTAAGATGAGATCTAATATGTTAATTAGTAATTTATATCTAAAACAAACTGAAGTAATTATACAATAAGGGAATATGTTGCTTTAATAAAGTAAGGGACAAAATAAAAGATGAAAAATTAAAAATTTTAATGCGTTATAAAACAAAAAAAAAAAATTCACTACATTAGAATATGTGTTATTTTTTCTTTTAATTTACCTCAATTTCTTTATTATCAATTGCTCCTAAAATTGTGTCCAAACGTGTGGTGGACCTGACCTATTGCATTAATATTTAAGATATTTCTTTTAATGGACCTTTACGGACTCAAAGGGATTATTCTCTTATCTTTACTTTGAGTTATATGTTAGAGACTTAGAGCTGGACAATAAGGCCCCTTTATAATTTCCTTTTAAATGACTTAAAATAATATATATGTATATATGTATTTGTTATAATACCCCGTTAATGATTAGACTCACGTTTTTAAATTAGGATTCATTAAGGATTAGGTTTGTCTAATCCCAAAGGAAATTCACTAATTAAAGATTTGGTGATCTTATTGCAGATTTAATTACATTCTAGATTTATAGGCATCTAATTTAAAAAAGAGTAATACTATATACCTCTAATCTTTTTCTAAAAGTTTATCCTAAATAATGTGATTAATAATATGGACACTCGCACATAATGCATGAGTTTTTATTACTTACAAACATCAATATTTTCTTATAATATGGTTTGAGCTACTTACTAGTATCCATCTATTTAACAATTTAAACACAAAAAATTGCTGACTTCAAAACAAAGATTATTGTCTTATAAACAAAGATTAGGAAACTCATGTATTACTTTTTTTTTTCTTTTGTGTGTGTGTTTTTAATCCTTTACTTTCTCGTATTTTAGCGTTACAGTCCCGAATCTTTGTTCATGGATTACAGTTTCGCTAATTAGTCGTATAAAAAGATGTAAAACATCATGGTTAAATTATTTTTTATTAAAAAAAGTTAAGATTTGTATGAGGTTAGAAATATATAATTACATTTTTGAGGAGATTGGTGTTGTGGGATAACAATATTAAAATAACAATATCGTAGTCAAAGGTTATTTTTAAGATTTTATAGTGTGTACGAAGAAAAAATCTATTATTTATATTTAGAATTTGAACTTATTGGCGTAAAATTATGAGTTTAAAAAGGCCCACTCAATGAAATGTCAGTTAGTTTGATGAATGCATGTCCAGAAATTAGAGTAACTAGTTTATATAATTTATATTAAAATGATAATTCTAGGAATCAACATTTGAATTTCAATTTGTATTTAATTATATGTATTTTCTTTTCGTATATTTGATAACTATTGTTAATATTTCATCGTCCAACATAATATATATATGAATTCTATATTAATTGAGATTAGATAAGTATTGTTATTCTTGTTGAAAATGAGATTGGGTTTAAAGAATAATTGAAATATCGTAGTTGCAAACTCTCTGTCCTCTGACCGATCGATCCTATATGATCCTTGTTCAAGTTGGTCCAGTATGTGCCATGTCAACATGTCAAAACTCGGCCATGTAACCAGCCTCAAAACTTTCACTGCGTCATCACTCAACTGGTTATAACGGAAGATAATTTGGATTAAAAAAAAAAAGAATTTGAGTCTCTTCAGAGAGAGCACCAAAGATAGACCAAAATGGCGCGAGCTTTGCTTATCTGTACCAAGTAAAGGAATTTCGGGTCGAAACAAAAGTAGGCCCATAATAATAAAGCACTAGCCTAGTTCTAATACGTCATCAAAAAAAATTCAAAACAGAGCTCTATATCGAACGAAGAACCAAAACGCCAGTATTTTGGTATAGCTATTTGTCACAGGATGAGTTTGCGCAATAAACCCGTGCGGCACTTAGACGACTTCTACCACACAAGTCGCTAAGCAAGAAAGCTTGCAATAAATGCTGGAGAGAAATAAGAGCAATATGGCCAAATATAATTTTATTACTCACAAAAGAGTAATTTACAAGAGAGCTTTTTACAAGAGGGCTTGAAAGGTTGTGTGTATTGGTGGGTGGGTGGGTGTGTGTGTGATTGGTGTGTAAATGAGGAGGCTCACCCCTATTTATAGATGTTGGGTGCTAGATCTTGAACCTTCCTAGCAAGTTGGCAACTTGCCTATATATCTAACTTGGGTTTAAATGCACAATTCTAGAAAACTCTTGGATATTTACAATTGTAGAAAAGTCTAGAATTTGGGCCATGCTAGGATGATCGCTGAGCGCACCACGGCTAGCTAGTTGTGTGAGACGGCCCAGCCTAAGCGCACTCCCTTCTGAGCGCAATCTCATGTGCATACTGAGCGAACCCGCGTTCTAAGTGTATCCTGTTATTATGCGTATCGTACCCCGCTACTGAGTACATCCTGCTGTTATGCGGACTTTTGCTGAGCGCATTCGTGCGCACTAATTTAATAATTTAACATGATATTATTGGACACAGCTTCTGCTGTTACCGTTTGAACTGGATCATTTTGACTCTACTTACTTATAACAGCAGTGCGAGTAGAAGTGATAGAAAAAGTTTTTCTTCTTTGAAAGCGTGCTGTAGTAATAAAAAAAAATTCATAATGATAATTGCACATAGATGGCTTGCACGATAAACAAGTTGGAATTGAAATTATAACGTTTTGTTGAGTCTTCCCATGAGTTTCACGGCCATTGAAAAAGTAAAAGTACCAGTTTGTAATTTCACAAACTGTTGAAAAAGTATCCAATCCGATAACAAAAAGGAATGAGTTTCCAACTTGAGGATAAACATATAATAACATGTCCATATTTAATTAGGATAAAACAATACAAGTTTTAATTCTTATTAAACTCGAATTCTATAAGAAAAAAAATAAGTTTTTCTAACTTAATTCTATTTGTGATTATACTATTTCTCTTACAAATTGAAGAGACTACCAAATGAAGGTGGAAAGGGATACTAGAAGAGGGGTATAATATTTTACAAACCTTTTGAAGTGTAAACTGGAGTATGACAATGGAAAATGCACCTTGTGAAGAATTAAAGTCTGCTTTAGACCAAAGGAAAGGGAATGAGTAAAGATAATTCCTACATTTCTGATTTGTAATTGGAATCGTAACTCTTCACTTTTTGATCCTTCCCATGAGTTTCATGGCTGTGGAAGATGTACAAGTGCTAGTTTGAAATTTTATCAGTTGTTCAAAAAACAGCTGTCCAATAGATTCCAAAACTAGATTATAAGGCCAAGCAATAAGAAAAGTATTACAAAGACTTGGTACCTTCCTTAAATTCACTTCATGCTTGCAAAGCCATATCCGTTCTTGTGATTTAATTAAGAAAAAAGATAATATAGATTATTTGACTCAGCCTTTTCAACTTTTGATCTGTCTCCAGTTATTGCTCATGTATTTTTAGTTTTCTGCAGATTAATTAGTAACATACAGTAATATATTCTAATTAGTAACATACAGTAATATATTCTACTTTGGACACAGCTAGCTTCTTCAAGGTAATTAAACATGGAATTGGACACAGCTTCTGCTGTTTCATTTTGGACTGCCTTGTGGAATCAAAGTTACTCACGCCGTTATAAGCACTCAATATAGTCTGGACTTTTAAAAAACTAGACTTCACAACAAATCTCAGTAACAAGAGTATTATAACTAAAGATTTGGTGCTCCGAGTCTAAAACCAGTATATTTAATTAGTGTGGTGTGAGTAAAAGAGATGGCTAGAAAAAGTCAATTTAACTTTTAATGTGAACTTGACTAAAGTGCTCATTAATGACTTTGAGAAAAGAAAGACTTGTTCTGCATATCCCCTTAATTGGGACAATCTCACATCAGTAACATTCAACCTTTTTGATTCTCCCCATGAGTTCATTATCATAGCCGTGGAAAATAAGTTTTAGAGTTTTAGTTTACTTCTTAAACTAATTAAGAAGTAAACGGAAAGTCTAACAACTTGCTTAACAATCTGAAATAGAGTCAAAACAGAGGAGGGAAAATGAGTTGTGTTTGCGTAAATGACTAACCAACAAGAGTCTAACATCTCTCCGAATTATTTACATATAAAAATAACTATCAAAATGGTAATTAGTTGGATACAGCTCCAGATTGTGGACTGGTTTGTGAAAATTGGAAAAACCATGCTCCTCTTGAAGAATCAAAGTCTACTTCATACGTAAAGAAAGGGGATGATTAGTAAAGATAATCCATCAACATTAATTACTTTCGAGCGTGTTGATTGCTTTTAAGATGAAAGACTTCTATTGTCCCTAGGACCTTAATCGAGTGATTTTTATGTATAAGTATTAAGGGCCCCGCACACATTTCCACGAGACCTGGCTGAGTTTTGAGGGGTCCATACACAAAGATGCAGACAGCATAAGTTGACGTAAAATGTTTATACAGCATTCAAATGAAATCAATACAATCGTGCAAGACGCGGTGCTCTAAGTCCACAAGTATTGAGGGCTCCGCACACATTTCCACGAGACCTGGCTGAGTTTTGAGGGGTCCATACACAATGATGCAGACAGCATTCAAATGAAATCAATATAATCGTGCAAGTGAAATCAACACATATTGAATAGCGTACCTTAGGATCTTCACCTGCTGCAGGAGAATGTTTAGAAACTTTGAGGATGCAAGGCCAGTTACACTCCCCTTATGACCTTTAAGATGGTTATGGAAACATCCCTATATGACCTAAAATTTTTCAAAAAGTTCAAAGCTAAAATATAACGCAAACTTAAACAAGAATTTGCAGGACATTGCATAACTTAAGGTGAAACAACTTATTCTAATTATAGAGATGAAATAAACCATATTTGAAGCCCCAGACTATCATGGTGGAATCCCACAAATTCCACCTCTCATGGTATTCATTCCAGTTTTCAACAATAATTGACTGGAGAGATTAATTCATCATTTTGTAATTTGAGTTTTATTCAATATCTTGGCCTGTACAGCAATAGCTTGAGTGAACAACTTCCGCATGTCTTGGTGACTCTACAATTAAAGCTTTTGATTTTTTCTTGGACTGGATGGCAGTCTCCTGGAGGGTCCATTAACACCATCTTTGGTTAATTGCATTAATTTTAAGGTTATTGATGTTGGGACTAAAAACTGGACCCGAGCGATTTCACAATTTCTTGGAATCTCAACACACCCGAGCGATTTGAAGCTATTTCAAATTCCAGCACTTCGGGAAACTTACTAACATTTTTACTTTACTACTTTTATTTTCATAACAAATTCTTTATTAATTCGGTCAGTTCGTGTTTTTAATTAATTTCGATTTAAACCTTAATCTTCTCTGAATTTGTTTTTCGGCTTGGGAGAGCATATTAACAGCCAAAATAAACGAAGCTGTGTATCATTCAATTAACTAAACACTTAATTGGAGAACATTCAACTGAAAGAATTTTCAAAAAACCAGAGTCCATTAGATTCCAAAACTGGATTGTAAGGCTAGGCTATAAGACGTGGTGCCCAAAGTATAAAAGTATTTCAAAGACTTGGAGTCTCCCTTAAATTCACCTCATACTTGCACATCATATCTGTTCTTGTCATTTCATCCAGAAGACTTGGAGTCTCCCTTAAATTCACCTCATACTTGCACCGCTTTAAGCACTCAATAGAAAAAGATTTTTTTTTTCCTTTTTCCCTTATAAGGGGGGACTTAACTAAAGTGCTCATTAATTATTAATGACTTAATTTGATAAAGAAAGACTTGTTTTATATATACCTCTTAATTTGGGCAATCTTACATCAGTAATATTCAAAATTTTTGAGCCTTCCCACGTGTTTCAGAACCGTGGTAAAGAAATTGAATGAGTTTAGAATTTTACAAAATGGGCCACAAACCAACGCACTAACTAGATTCCAAAACAATATCATGAGGCTCTCAGTATAACAAGACAATCGATTCGGTGCATGCTCCAAGTCTAAATGAATTGTAATTAATTATGTTTATTCCTCCTCAATTTCAAAATGTAATATTGATTGATCAAGCTTACTAGTAGATTAAACAAAATAATTTGTAGTAAAAGGAAGATCTAACTACTTGCTTAACAAAGTGAAACAGAATCAAAACAGAGGAAGGAGAATGAATTGTGTTTGTGTATAATGTATGTGACTAACTAACTATATGTCTAGCTGGCTGCCACATCAGCGTATATAACAGATAACTAACATCTCCCTTAATTATCTCTTTACATACACAAATAAGTATCAAAATAGTAATTAATTCTCAACAGTAAGGGCCATCATTCCCCGTCGAGCAACGTCGTCAAGATTCCACTCACCTGCTAGATTCCAAAACAAGACTTGGAGCTCTAAGTATTATATTATTAATTAATTACACGCCATTCAACTTCTATAAATAGTCATATCTCTCTTCTTGTGATTTCATCAACAAGAAAAGCAAAAAATACAAATAAAAAGAAAAATGGGTTATATAACTCAGTCTTATCAACTTTTGGTTTACCTCCCGTTATTGCTCTTTTATTCTCAGTGTTCAGCAAAACTTTGCTCTCATGACCAAAGTTCTGCTTTACTCCAATTTAAGCAGCTCTTTTCCTTTGAAAAAGATTCCTTGGACTCCTGTGATGGAATTCAACAGATATCTCGTCCAAAGATGATGTCTTGGAAAGAGGACTCTGATTGCTGCTCCTGGGACGGAGTAACATGTGATTCGGCGACGGGTCACGTGATTGGCCTCGACCTCAGTTGCAGTTGGCTTCGTGGCAACATCCCTTCCAACAGTAGTCTTTTCTTTCTTCCTCGCCTGCGAGAGCTCAACCTGGCTTTCAATGATTTCAACTACTCTAAGATTTCCTCCAGTTTTATTAATCAATTTCCGAGTTTGGCACTCCTTAACCTCTCTGCCAGCAATTTCACTGGGTCAATTCCTGCCTCTCTAGGTAACAATATTACACAACTTGCTTCTTTGGATCTTTCGGATAACAGTTTCAGTGGTCGCATTCCATCATCTTTTTCAAATCTTCAGCAGCTTCGTCATTTAGATCTTAGTTACAATAAATTTGTTGGTAAAATTCCTGTGTCACTTACTTCAAGGACCACTTCTAGATCTACCACCCCTCATAGAATACTTTTCAATTTCCAGCAATAATTTGACTGGAGAGATTCCTCCGTCATTCTGTAATTTGAGTTCCATTCAATATTTTGACTTATCCAACAATAGCTTGAGTGGACAGATTCCGCAGTGTCTTGGAAACTCTACGCTTGAAACTTTAGATCTCGGAATGAACAACTTCCAAGGTAGCATCCCACAGTCATTTGCAAAAGGCTGCAACTTGACTTATCTTCTGCTGAATGGCAATCACTTGGAGGGACCATTACCACCATCTTTGATTAACTGTGTCGATTTGTCATTGCTTGATGTTGGGAATAACAGCTTGAGCGGCCCAATTCCAGAATGTCTTGGAAACTCAACACTTGAAGTCTTGGACATAAGAATGAACAAGTTTAGTGGCAGCCTCCCCCAAGCATTTGCAAAAAGTTGTGTTTTGAAAGGTCTTCACCTTAATGGCAATCGGTTGGAAGGACCATTACCTCCATCTTTCGTCAATTGTCGGCATTTGGAAGTTTTAGATGTTGGGAATAATCAGATTAATGATAGCTGTCCCCACTGGTTAGACGTTCTTCCGGAATTACAAGTTCTTGTATTGCGTTCTAATAGATTTTGTGGTCCCATCGGTGATACCAAAACAAGACTTCCTTTTCCTAAGTTGCGAATAATTGATCTCTCGCACAATCAACTCACTGGTGTTTTGCCATTATGGTATCTGAATAGTTTTAAAGCCATGATGCATGGGGATGACAATAGTATTTACGTCAATTATATGAGCTCGTCGAATTATTCTTACTATGAATCAATATTTTTGACTATGAAAGGCAACGACATACAAATGGAGAGGATTTTAACCACTTTTGCAACCATTGATTTGTCGAGCAACAGATTTCAAGGGAAAATCCCAGAAGTGGTGGGAAAGCTTAATTCGCTCAAAGGCCTTAACATTTCTCAAAACAACTTGACAGGTGCTATTCCATCATCATTGAGAAATATGACTGAGCTTGAATTTCTAGATCTCTCTTCAAACAAGCTCACTGGACATATCCCAATGCAACTAGCGAGTCTGAATTATCTTTCGGTGTTGAATCTTTCGAACAACCAACTCGAGGGACTCATACCACGAGGACCCCAATTCAATACATTTCCAAACGATTCCTACGCTGGTAACTCGGGGTTGTGTGGATTCCCATTGTCAAAAAGCTGCAGCATTGACGAGGCACCAGCACCAACAACACCAACAAGATTTCACGAAGAAGACAATGCTGCAAGCTGGTTTGATTGGAAGTTTGCTAAGATGGGCTACGCATCTGGAGTGGTGATCGGCTTGTCCATCGGATACATGGTATTTGTGACTAGAAGGCCACGATGGTTTGTAAGAATAATCGAAAGGAAGCAATCCAGGAAGGTGAGAAGGGTGATCGGACGATAGAGGCAAGAAGAAGAAATTTGTTAGTGCATCTCTAAAGGCACTCAGGTTAGTAATTATTAGTTTGTCTTTTGGAATTATAAGGTGGTTCATGTACTGTTCTTTAAGTTGATAGCATGCTGATATTTTAGTAATCTAACAATTGGTTTACAAAAACCACAATCCTAACTGATTCCAAATAATTATGTTTATTATCAACATCTATAGTGAGAAAGAAAATGAGGATAATGTATAAGAAAAATCATTTCTCGAATGGGAAAATTTTACTTGAATTTTTTATGTGATTGTTATCTTCAGGAATTTTAGGTTCCTGGAAGCTAGCAGTAGAAGTCAAATAATCCTCCAGGTACCGAAATTGTTTTTACGTTTATTTACAATTCATAAAAACATGTAATCACGGACGTATGTTTTGACGGCAAAATAATTTGAAGTAATATTGTTGCAGGAAATTGGAACAACATACTAGTTCAAAGTTTGTGAGGAGAAGAACATTCTTTATCTTTGGCTCTCACATATCCGACAGACTTTTGTTAAATTAGATTGTTTTAGGATTGAAAATTACATTTGAAATTACTTTTGGCACGCAAGCCTTCAGGGATTAGAGTTTTGCTGATTAGTAATTATAATGTAAAACATCAAAATTAAACAATTTTTCTTGTTAATAAAACATATTATTCAGAAATTATGTTTCCATTTCAAGACTCAAAATCACTTTCTATTCTGTATTTTTTTAAATATTAATTTCTAGCTAATGTCAGTTAACTAAAAATTAAAACTAAAAAAAAAAGTTCTACTTAATGTCCATCTATTGTGCTGTGGCGTGGTGTGTGAACGTTGAATAGATTTATTCGCTGCTTATACATATATCAGTGCTATTAGTTACCGAATTTGTGCAGGAGTCTTTAAGAGTTTATAATCACTCTACTTAGAAAATTAGTTGATGAACAATTGATTGGGTGTAAAAAGAAAATGGATTGGAATAATTGAAATATCTCTGACCCTACACTACCCTTGTTCAAATGGCCCAATAACTGCCATGTCAACATGGCAGAACTCTTCCACGTCACCAGGGTCAACGGCTCGCCACGTCATCACTCACCGGCCTTAACAACTGACAACTGATGATAATTTGGATAAAAAAAACAATTGAATTGAGTCTTCAGTCTGCACAGAGAAACCAAAATGGCATCAACTTTGCTTCATTTGAACAATTGATTGGGTGTAACAACCGCCGATCAGCCGTTGGAGATTCACGGCTCTAAGAGCTCGATCCGCCGCCTCCGCCGCGCGTGGGAGCTTACCGCCGACATCATTGAACTCAGCGTGGCCTGAGGTGTCTAACCTGAGCTTCCCGGCCACAGAGCTTGACTGCCGGTCACCTTTGACCGACAAGGGCAATTTGGTAATTTCGCACTTCGAGGTCCCAGGACCACCCTTGGCTTCAGCGGCCACCGATGGTGATGATCCGCCAGATTTCACCGGCGTTCAGCCCGCTGACCGACAACATTCAACACAGCTGCACCCACATCAAAACAGCAAACCTAGGTCGCGAGATACCCTGCACAACGCCGACCCCATTCTCGACGCTGGCGATGCTGTAGCACGGCCGCTATTGCCACCCTCGAACCTCCCCTACACAACTTTACCCACGCTGACATCTCAGCAACCACCACTGGCCACTCGTAATCGTGATGAACTCACTCGTGTGGCTGCCCAAACCCGTTCCACCAACCCAACCCCCGCAAACCGTGGCAACAACGTCAACCCCAAGCCTTCATATGCTTCTGCTTTCATATATTCTCAACTACTATTTGATCTGTCTATTAATGTGATGTGTTTTTTCTTCAGCAATTTTGGACTCATGGAAGGTAGTATTGGAAGTGAAGAATCCTCCTTCCTTGTACCAAACTTGGCTGAGCTTCATTTCCATATCTTCAGAATATTTTACCATTTATATTTTATTGGAAAAATTTATAAAAATTTTGAGGGAACAAATGATTTGAAAAATTATTTACGTGGGAAATGGTGTGGGCTAGTTGATCTAATGCATCTTTGGCTGAATTTCGGCGTATACTGTACCATTTGGAAGCTTATAATACGACGAACAACATTTGCCTACAATGAGATGAACAACATTCATTGCCATTTTCCCTGATGCCCCATGAGATTATGGCATAATTTCAATGTTTCTGGACTGAATATTTGATTTCAATTTGTTTAATTCCAGCACTTTAGGAATCTTCTATGATTTTTATCTTTTATTTTATAAGAAAATCATATGTAACTTCAGTGTTTTATGTTTTTGTTGCTTTAAGTTCTAGTATTTCACTAATAATGTCCTGAATCTGCTGTGTGCATAGATTAGGATTTCGCTTATTATTATTATTATTATAAACAGGGTATAAAATCTCAAGGTTAATCAATTTCTATCAATTAAACATATTATTCAGAAACTTTATTTCTCCTTTTCGTCTCACTTTAGAAAGATTTATAATCCCAACGAATTTGCCAGTTTAACACGTTGTATGCACCAATGGGAAAATCAAATAAGCTTGACTCTTAATCTGAAATAATAATATTTATAGGGTAACTTTGCTTCAAGGTATATCTTTGGTTATGTCTGTAAGATTTGGGCGTTTAATATGTCATTGTGAAATGAAGCACGCAATAAGATGGATAAAAATCTTTTCCTTCTCGTGATGTATGTTAAGATTTTTGCCAAATTCTAATGTTTTCTTCTAATGAAAGTGGAATCAACTAATTCAATTGGGAAAATCTCTTGAGTGAAAATAAGAAACTGAAACAGATACAACTAATGGAAGGTCTAACAACTTAGCTTAAGAAACTGAAACAGAATCAAAACAAGGGAGGGAAAATGAATTGTGTCTGTGTAAATGACTAACTATGAGTCTAGTTAGCCGTTGCATCAGCATATTGACAGATAACTAACATTTCACTAAACTGTCATTTTACATAAGTAAATATCTAAACGGTATTACTTGGATACAGCTTCAGCTTTTGGACTGGTTTGTGGAAATTGGAAAAATTGAAAAATGTTCCCCTTAAAAAAATAAAATCTATAAAGAAAGGGCATGACAATCCAGCAATATTTAATTACATTCGAGCGCCTTTATTGCTATCAGAATGAAAGACTTCTATTGTCCCTCAGAGTCTAATAGAGTGATATTAAGTAATTTTATTTTATTTACCACCGAATTTGAATCTAAAGATATAATGGGATAAAAAAATGATCACCCACCCATCCCTCTACTTTTGGACTTCTACGGCTCTAGCGTACCATTCATTTGATCTGATCGAGTTAAAAACTAAGAGCTTAGTAGCTCCATTTGTAAGAAAAAAAAAAATGCTCCTTTTAGAGTCTAGTTGAGTGATTTTAAGTAATTTTATTTGATTGATCACCCAAATTCGAATCTAAAAGATATAAGGAGATAAAAAAAAAATAATTATTTGGACATTACCCACCCATCACTCTACGTTATTTTTTTTTCATTTCTTTTTTTGATTTAACAGCTCCATTTGTAAGACAGTGCATTGCTCTTCTTCGTGAAAAATATTTTAATTAAAATCCCCTTCATCCATTGTTTTTTAAAAAAGGAATTAGCACTTTGTCAAATATGCGTAACATTTTTCATTTTGCGAAAACAAAAATATTAATTTTGTGTAAAACGAAACCAAACGGCCATTTAAGGGCCATCATTCTCAACAGTAAGGGCCATCATTCCCCGTTGAACAACGTCGTCAAGATTCCACTCACCAGCTAGATTCCAAAACAAGACTTGGAGCTCTAAGTCAATGACTTGTAGATTAAGTCTCCATTTGGTAGTGGTATAGTGCGGCCGTGGCTTTTCAAGACACATCTACTTTAAAATGAGAGCTGCTGTGAAATGAGAGCTTTAGTTATGAAATAAAAGTTCATAGTGTTCGGTAAATGTTGCTTTTTTAATAATAATTTTGGCAAAAATAGTAAACCTAATATAAGTCAGATAATTGTGGGTAAAATCGCTTTAATTTTCAATTTGCAGTTGCGAGTGTTTATCAAATACTTTAGAGTAGTGATTAGATGGCAACTAAAAGATGGAACCTAAACAGCCATAATAATATTGCCGATGATGCAAAAATTGTTATTCTTTCGGTTTTTGGTTTTCCTAAACGTTCGAAAGGCAATAATGTCTGTTTTTGTTGATTGATATGCTTTGACTATGGTATGTTATTATTTTAGAATGCCGTCAAACATGCTAGTTCTTGGATGGAACTATGGAGAAATTGAATTCAAATAGCTATGGCTGGCATGTTTCCTAATTTAGAGTGTTGCTGAGAAAATTCTGCATCCCAGCAGGGAAAGGTGCTGCAACGGTGGCTACAATGGCAAAGAATTCTGAATTTGCTGAAGTTAATTCTGACAGTGAAGTCTCATTATTAATGGCTTTAAGAGGTGCGATCATTCCTCTCAGACTAGATGTATCTTCTGTTGTTGCACATCAATAATTCTTTTCATCTAGAGTTTTTTTTTTTTTTTTTTGGGGGGGGGGGGGATAGGAAACTGACTTTTAGTCTAGGGTTGAAGTGGAGGAATTTTTTGAAGCAGAAATCCCGTTATTCGACAATGTCTTAATGATGTATTAGCCTGTAAGTGAAATGCTGTAACTTTGCTTCTGCAGATGCGGATCCCGTGGCTCATGCAGCAGGGCCTTTTCAACAGGCACCTTAATGCACTGTATTGGAAGCTGCCGTAGAGACCAAGGTGAGGGAAGGTAAATGTTGTGTTTGATTATCTCTTTTCCAGGTCCAGTTTTCTATGTTTTATATATGTGATGAATGAAGCATGTATACAACTTTATTATGCATGTATACAACGTTATTATGTAACCGAGATCTCATCTTATGTGTTGTTTTTGTGTCTCCTAACAGACAGCATACAAATTCTATAATTGAAACATGAACAGTCTACAAATTCTTGCTTTAGAGCTAAAACATGATTGTTGGTGAACCCATAGGCCTGGCTCCAAAGTTCTTATAAATGGACAGGATCGAGCGTGGTCGTGCACGGATACATGATTTTTGCGACTGGAAGGCCATAGGGTTTTCTAAAGATGATTGAAGGTCATGAGACTTATCTTAAAACCCATAGGCCTGGCTCCAAAGTTCTTATTATATTGGTAGTTAAATTTGTAAAAATTTTGAGGGAAAAAATGATTTGAAAAATTATTGATGTAGGAAATGCCGTGGGCTAACTTTGATTTAGTGCAGGGCTATGAATGTTGAATTTGGGCATATACTATACTGTTTGGAAGCCTGTGATAAGATAAACAATATTCAGTGTCATTGTCCTTGTTACCCATGAGATTATTGCCAAATTTCAATGTTTCTGGACTGAATATCGCATTTTAAGTTACCTAATTTCCAGCACTTTAGGAATCTTCTATGATTTTTATTATTATTTGCTGGAATGTCAACTAAATACTTGAGGGCTGGCATGTCATATGTCATCTGCATGTGTGATATGTCATATTTCAGAGCTTAAATGGAAACCAACACAATTGAGACCGTCATACAAAGCAACTAGAAGCTCACATGTCATACACGTGACTCTAGCTTTATAACTGATCGCTTGAAATGACATAGTTTGTTGCCGTTTGTTGGATTCAGTTATGAAGCCATGCCTTGAGCACGTGATCAAGGTTGTTGAGACATTTAAGCTTAGCGGGAAAATTAACTCGGATAACAAACCCAGGAAACAGAGTACATAAAACTAAGTTCTGGTATCATTTGAGCAGTCAGTGTGAGAGAATATTGTAGAGAAGAGAGAGAAAGAGTTAATCCTTTGTAATCTCTGCATTCTTCGATTCTTTTCTGTAATTCTTGAAGTCAATAATAGTGAAAATTTAGTGTTCATTTATCAGTGGATGTAGGCATCGTTGATTGATGCTGAACCACTTAAATATTGTGCGTTTTGTTTGGATTTGTTCTTGATTCTTCAGTCATCTGATCTGTGTGTGGATTCTTGGCAAATCTTGTGTTTTGAATCAAAGAGCTCGGTCTTGAGGTTGAATTTGATCTCGGCTTTTGGGATTGAATTCACAACATTACTATATTTTTTTTTTTTACAAGAGATTCATTTGTTACTTTGGTTTTTGTCTTTTTCTTACTTTAGTTTCCAGTATTTTTCTAATAATGGGCAGAATCTACTGTGTTCATATATTAGAAACTAACAGGTTATAAAACAATTAAAAATTTTATTTAGAAACTTTATTTCTCTTCGTCTCACTGGATAAATATTTATAAGCCCAACGAATTTGCCCGTTTAACAAATTGTTCTTTGTATGAACCAGTGGGAAGATCAAATAAGCTTGACTCTTATTAATCTTTTCCTTCTCGTTATGTATGCGAAACTTTTTGCCAAATTCCAATGCCTTCTTGTTAAAAGTGGGACGCATTTGCCAGTTTAACACATATAAGCCCAACGAATTTGCCAGTTTAACACATAGTTTTCTTATACTAACCAATTCAATTAGTAAAATCTCTTGAGCGTAAAAAAGAAGTCTACAATTCAAATCTTCCTATGTTAAAAAAAAAAGAGAGTTGTCATTAATCTACATCTAAAAAAAATGTTCAGTCAAATGGAAATGCTTTTGCTCTCAAACACAAAAGATGAAATTGTTGACTTTTATTCTCATGAGATAGTTGTGCCTGAAAATGTTTGATAATAAGCAATAGGGGAAAGGTCATTTGCACACCTAAAGTTTAATTAAATGATCACACAGATTCTTTTTTTACAATTATGCCCTTGATTAAAACAACTGAATAATTGACTTTAATAATTAAACTTCTACATATAATCAATATAAATTAAACTTAAAATAATATAATATATGAATAAGTTAAAATTTATAAAATATTTTAAATATTAGAAAAGTTATTTTAATATTATTAATTTGTCATATTCTTTTAATAGTAATAAAATCGATTTGACATATTAATAATATTAAAATTATTATGCCTAACATTCACACTAATTTATAAATTATATATTATTTTATTTGCTATATCATTTTTAATTATATCTACATTAGTATAAATCATAAACTCAAGTTTTGGATTAATAGATTTTAGTATTAATAAAGTCTGTTGGGATAGACTAATAATAACTTAATACTGAAAATAATATCATTATATATGTAATTTTACTAATTATACTTCTTATAATATTTTAATTGTATCATATGCTATTTATTTATTATTTTTAACTTATTTTTATATTTATATTTACTTAAGTTATTATAATCAAAAGATATAATAATTATTTATAATATTAAGAGGGTCTATGTGACCATTTAAACAAACACGTGGGTGACGTTTTTCCGTAAGCAATAATGTATGAAATGACCTTGCACGTGCTTAAATCATATGCAACCTATTTACCATCTCTCTTTGAGGGTATTTTTATTGAGTATTGCTTATAGAGAGACCTAATCAGATGCGATGGGTTAAATTTCGCCTGATTATAGACCGGTGTTTAATAGCTTGGCCAGTTATCAAGTAACACGTGGCCTATCATGCACAGTAACGTGCAGACGATGCGCATCTGATCATTCTTCTGCATATTAATTGCTCTAAGCTTAAAAGTTCAGCATATAGATTACACATATTTACAGTAGACTACAAAGTTAATGGAAGGTCTATTCTAAGTCAACTTGCTTAATAAACTAAAACAGAGGAAGGAAAATGAAAAGTGTGTCCATGTATATGTAATTGGAGTTTGGACCCTACGGACTTAGTCAACCAACTCTCAAATAACTTTATTTGATTCGCCATTCGATCATAAGGGAGGTATGGGTTCCAACATATATACGGATACCGTCTATTCCTCTACCTTCTCTAAAACAATAATAATAACAACTGGAGTCTAGGCGGCTGCCACATCACCATATACGACAGACAACTAACATTTTTCTTGTCCATATATCGTTTCAGCTTTAATTTGGACTGGTTGGTGGAAGTTGGAAAAACTGGAAAATGCTGCTTTTGAATAATCAAAGTCTACTGAAAAGTAAAAGACAAACATATTCTATCAATGTTTAATGCCTAATAATGCTGCGTGTTGACTAAGTTGCTGGTTAATGACTTTGGACCGGCTGCTTCAGAACGAAAGAGTACTGCCGTAGTATTCATTTCATCTCATCAATTTAAAAACTCGGAGCTTAATTAATAGCTCCATTTGTAAGTGAGTGCATTGCTCTTCTCGGAAAAGAATGTATTAACAGATATCCTCCCCATCTGCCAATGGGCCCGTAGCCCGTTGACAGCACTCATGCTCTCAAATCATTGTTGGGACTCATTTTTTATTGTCAACATAATTAGATATGGGTAGTTTTTTCTACTAATATGGATAGAACATATATCCCTCAAAAGTGAGGATAGGAATTTGGATTGTACCATAATCAACTTGATTTATAATAATCTCAATACATTCTTCCACCGGTGATTAACATTCACAATTGGAGCTCAAGATGGCTGGAGAAAGAATAATAGAGGAATTATTGCCTGCAGAAACTCAACCTCGCCTACAATGATTTCATTGACTCTTAAATTGACACTCCTTAACCTCCTTTATAATTCCAAAGTTGGGCATATTGAAATTTAGTGAGTCAACAATTGAGAGTGTATTAATAATTGTAACATAACGTAAATTGATATAAGCAAAGAGTAAGCAAAAAATTAATAAACAAACAATAATAAATCATTGGGGCAATAACAAATTAAGCAATACAAAAGGAAACGAAAGACAGAAAAACACAAGAAAAAAAAATTGAGGCTTATTAAACAACAGTCTCCTTAAGACAAAAAAACACTGCCCACTACGGCGCTTTTAGGTTTGTTGGTATTTGTTTCTCATGACCCAATGGGTACAAATTATTTGCCAAGCACGCACAAATAATTCTGATGAACAACAACAGTGCAGAATCTCAATAAGAACGTCAGAGGAAATATTTTTTTTTTAAGTGCTCTAGTGTGCTTGTTGTTTTTTTTTTTTTTTAAACAGAAGAGGAAAACTGTCATTTTATATAAACAAGGGTACGTAACAGCTGAATTATAAATTAAATATTTGAATTCAATATTCAACTTAATTTGCTTCTGCAACAGCCCATTGAATTGAAGGCATTCAATTATGTAACAGGTCAAAATTTATTCACAATCACAACTGCTCTTCAATCTTAATTATGAAATTAACTACTGTTACAAAATTTAAAAGGAAATAAAAAATCCAGTTATGCGGGCATGGGTAATTTAGGCCGACATTCATGCACTCAAGACACGCACGTGAAAGCACACAAATTCAACCAAATTGACCTTGGATTTGCACCCCCTTACGCACGCGTGCGTGGAGAGAGCCTCCATCCTAAAAATTCTTGCTCTTGTCCAGATGAGTATTCACATATAAACACAAATCCCTTAGCTTATTTTTCCCTTGTGGGATAAGTTCCATTTCAAATTTCAACCGTAAGGGTGTACTTTGAAAGTCAATTTTTCATTCACTCAATCATCATTTTGAGTATAAAATATACCATTCCAAAGTGTTTACGGAGTAAAATTCGAACCTCTCAAGATTTTCCACTTTCGCTAAGTGAGTCCGACTCAAAATGTGCCATTAAAATAGCATACTAATAAGCTATATTTTTCAACATGGCCAACTAATTATTCAGTTGGTAATATTTTTTTGAGTGGAAACAAAAGATTTAGAATTTGAACCATGTTCCTCTAGATGTGGAGAAAATTGAGTTTTCATAAAACTATAAATGGATGTGGAGAAAATTGTAGTAAAATATTCTCCGGCTAGCCAAATTGTACTGCTTCTATTTCTATTTCATGGGAACATCATACCACACACTTATATTTTGATGGTTAACTTGATCAAAATTTTCAGGAAAAATATTATTTTAAAATAATTTTGATGCAGGAAATGAATGTGGGCGACATTGATTTGGTACCATTTGGGCCACATTTTCAGATTTGGCGTGACAAGATGAACAACGGCACGCATTGCCCTTGACTATCCATGCGACTTTTACGAATTAACTTCTACCATTTCAGGACCGTAAATGGCATTTGAATTTATTTTAAATTTTAGCACTTGAGGAAACTTCTAAGATTTGTACTTACTTGTATTTTCATAACAAATTCTTAAGTTACTCCCGTTTGTTTAAACCTTAATCTTCTTTGAGCATTTTTTGTTTTTCTTTTTCAGCTTAGGAGAGCACATTAACAGCCTATATAAACGAAGCTATATATCATATGATGCCTAACCGTTATAAATAGAGTAATATTAGTACAAAATTAATTCAAACAAGAGAAAAAGATCACAAATTTATAGAGCCTTACTGTGGAATGCTCAATGTTGACTTGGGAAAAGGGTTTGAGATCTAACAACCAATTGGAATTTTACAAAACTGGCGACAAATGCGCCAATTAATTAGACTCCAGAACAAGATTGTTAGCAAAAAGGTAGAAGAGTTAGAAAAATCAGAGATAATAGGTACTAATCCAATTGGCAAAGATAATAAAGAAGTGTATAAATTAGAAATAATTAACCCAAACATAATAATAAAAACAAAGCATTTCGCTTATAGTTTAGAAGTTAGAAATCAAGACTTGGTGCTCTAACTCTAAAGGTGTTCTATTTAATTAGATTCCCCTCTAGTGGTGTGAGTAAAAGAGATGGCTAGAAAAAGTTATTTTAACTTATAAGGTGAACTTGACTAAAGTGCTCATTAATGACTTTGATAAAGAAAGATTTATTCTGTATATACCTCTTAATTTGGGCAATCGTACATCAGTTACTTTTAATTTTTTTTATTCTTCCCATGGGTTTCATTATCATAGTTGTGGAAAAGAAGTTGAAGTTGTTCATAGTTTTACAAAATTAGCCACGAATTCATGCACCAACTAGATTCCAAAACAATATCATGAGGCTCACTATAACTAAAGACTTGGTGCATGCTCGAAGTCTAAATGAATTATAATTAATTAGATTATTTCATCCTCAATTTCAAACGGTAATATTGATCAATCTTACAAGTAGATTACACATATTAATTTGTCGTAAACTAATTAAGAAGTAAATGGATGGTCTAACAACCTGCTTAACAAATCGAAACAGAATCAAAACAGAGGAGGGGAAATGGATTTGAGTTTGTGTATAAGACTAATTAAGTGTGAGTCTATCTTAGGGAGGAAAAAAGAATATATACCAGTCTAGCTGGCTGTTACATCTCTTTTCACATACATAAATAAGTATCAAAATGGTTATTAATTAGATACAGCTTCAGCTTTGGTATTGGTTTGTGAAAATTGGAAAACTGGAAAATGCTCCGTTTGAAGAATCAAAGTCTACTTTAAATAATAATCCCCATCAATATTTAATGCTTGCTATTGACTTTCAGCCAGCGGCTGCTTTCAGAAGCAAGGCTCGGTGCTCTAAGTCAATGAGTACTATATTATTAATTAATTACAGGCCATTCAACTTCTATAAATAGTCATATCTCTCTTCTTGTGATTTCATCATCCGGAAAATTAAAAAAAAAAAAAAAATGGGTTGCATAACTCAGCCTTATCAGCTTTTGATTTGCCTCCAGTTATTGCTCTTGTATTCTCAGTGTTCAGCAAAACTTTGCTCTCACGACCAAAGTTCTGCTTTACTCCAATTTAAGCAGCTCTTTTCCTTTGAAAAAGATTCCTCGGACTATTGTGATGGAATTCAGCAGATATCTCGTCCAAGGATGATGTCTTGGAAAGAGGATGCCGATTGCTGCTCCTGGGACGGAGTAACATGTGATTCGGCGACGGGTCACGTGATTGGCCTCGACCTCAGTTGCAGTTGGCTTCGTGGCAACATCCCTTCCAACAGTAGCCTTTTCTTTCTTCCTCGCCTGCGAGAGCTCAACCTGGCTTTCAATGATTTCAACTACTCTACGATTTCCTCTGGTTTTACTCAATTTCCGAGTTTGACACTTCTTAACCTCTCTTTCAGTAATTTCATGGGGTCAATTCCTGCATCACTAGGTAACAATATTACACAACTTGTTTCTTTGGATCTTTCGGGTAACAGTTTTAGCGGTCACATTCCATCATCTTTTTCAAATCTTCAGCAGCTTCGTCATTTAGATCTTTGGGGCAATTATTTTGTTGGTGAAATTCCTGCGTCATTGGGCAACGTTACACAACTTGTTCATTTGTATCTTTCAGTTAACAGTTTCAGTGGTCACATTCCATCATCTTTTTCAAATCTTCAGCAGCTTCATAATTTAAATCTTTGGCGCAATAAATTTGTTGGTGAAATCCCTGCATCACTAGGTAACAATATTACACAACTTGTTCATTTGGATCTTTCAGAAAACAGTTTCAGTGGTCACATTCCATCATCTTTTTCAAATCTTCAGCAGCTTCATCATTTAGATCTTTGGTACAATAAATTTGCTGGTAAAATTCCGGATATGTTTACCAACCTAACCCAACTTTCTTATTTAAACTTGGCATATAATCAACTCACTGGCTCAATTCCTAGTTCAATTTTTGAACTTGTGAATTTGACTAATGTCTATCTTACTTCAAACAATTTAAGTGGCAGCGTTGAGCTTTATGATTTTGCAAAGCTAAAAAATCTTAAATCGCTTTATCTTTCTAATAACAGTTTATCATTGAGCACCAAATTAATGGTCAACTCGCCTTTTCCTAGTCTTTTGGAGTTGAGTTTATCGGCTTGCAATGTAAGTGAGTTTCCAGAGATCTTGAGAACTCAACATCAATTAAAGTTGTTGGACCTTTCTGAAAACCAGATCCATGGTAGGATTCCCAGTTGGATGTGGGATATAGGAGTACATACTTTGAATACACTAGATCTTTCACACAACTTCTTGACAAGCATAGAACATCTTCCCTGGAAAAATCTCAAACAACTTGTCCTTCGATCGAACTTACTTCAAGGATCACTTCTAGATCTACCACCCCTCATACAATACTTTTCAATTTCCAGCAATAATTTGACCGGAGAGATTCCTTCGTCATTTTGTAATTTGAGTCATATTCTAACTCTTTACTTGAAAAACAATAGCTTGAGTGGAGAAATTCCACAATGTCTTGGAAACTCTACACTTGGGATTTTGGATCTCCAAATGAACAACCTCCAAGGAAGCATCCCACAAACTTATGTAAAAGGCTGCAATTTGGTAAGTCTTAACCTTAATGGCAATCAGTTGAAAGGACCATTGCCTTCATCTTTGGTTAACTGTCAGCATTTGGAAACTTTAGATGTTGGAAATAATCAGATTGATGATACCTTTCCTCACTGGTTAGATGTTCTTCCCGATTTGCAAGTTCTTATATTGCGTTCCAATGGATTTTGGGGTCCCATTGGTGATACCAGAACAAGAGCTCCTTTTCCCAAGTTGCGAATAATTGACCTCTCTTACAATCAACTCACCGGTGTTTTGCCAATATGGTATCTGGATAGTTTTAAAGCCATGATGCATGGGGATGACAATAATATTGGAGTCAATTATATGATGTTGTTGGAGTATTATTCTTACTATGAATCAATATTTTTGACTTGGAAAGGCAACGACATAAAAATGGAGAGGATTTTAACCACTTTCGTAAGTATTGATTTGTCGAGCAACAGATTTCAAGGGAAAATCCCAGAAGTGGTGGGAAAGCTTAATTTGCTCAAAGGCCTTAACATTTCTCACAACAACTTGACAGGTGCTATTCCATCATCATTGAGAAATATGACTGAGCTTGAATTTCTAGACCTCTCTTCAAACAAGCTTACTGGACATATCCCAATGCAACTGGCGAGTCTGAATTATCTTTCGGTGTTGAATCTTTCGAACAACCAACTCGAGGGACTCATACCAGGAGGACCCCAATTCAATACATTTCCAAACGATTCCTATGCTGGTAACTCGGGGTTGTGTGGATTCCCTTTGTCAAAAAGCTGCAGCATTGACGAGGCACCAGCACCAACAACACCAACAAGATTTCACGAAGGAGACGATGCTGCAAGCTGGTTTGATTGGAAGTTTGCTAAGATGGGCTACGCATCTGGAGTGGTGATTGGCTTGTCCATCGGATACATGGTATTTGTGACTGGAAGGCCACGATGCTGTGTAAGAATAATCGAAAGGAAGCAATCCAGGAAGGTGAGAAGAGTAATCATTAGTTTGTCCTTTGGAACTGTTCTTTGAGAAGAGATAACATGCTGATATTTTCGTAATCTAACAATTGATTTACAAAAACCACAATCCTAATTAATTTCAAATTATGTTTATTTATGAGAAAGAAAATGAGGATAATGTATAGGAAAGAAAATTTTAACTGAATTATTGATGTGATTGTTTTCTTCAGGAATTATAAACTCCTGGAAGCTAGCAGTGGAAGTCAAATAATCCTCCAGGTACTGAAATTGTTTTTACTTTCATTTCCGTTTCATAGTAACATGTTATCACGGACGTACTTTTGATGGTAAAATGATTTGAAGTAATATTGCTGCAGGAAAATGTGTGCAGGGCGGTAACTTTGGTTTGTTTTATCTCGGGCCACGTATTTCAAATTTGGACGTGGAAAAACTCAGAGCTTCATTAATAGCTCATTAAGTGGGGGGGACTATTTTTTTTTTTTCAATATATAATTGAATACGGATAGATTTTCTTTAATTATATAGATAGAGCATTTATTCCTATAAAGTTAGGGTAGAAATTGAGATCTGTCATGATAAATTTAATTTAAAGTAATTTTCGTAGATTTTTTGTTGCAATATATGTATCTGTATTTTTTATTGCGTTCTTAAGATTTGGGATCCTGTAGTTCTTAACATTTTCCACGATTCTTCCCATGCAAGGATCTCCACTCATCAATTGGTAGAAATTTTAGAGTATATTTAATGTTTCATGTCATCAACCGATCAACCGATGTGGAACTATTAACTAATAATATTTTGACATTTGTTGATAATTTTTAAACTTATAAATTGATTTCTTAATAGTCAAACAATCTTTTTCCTCACATTCTCTTCTTTCGTCTGGTTTGAAAAATTTGTTTTCCCTCTTTCGAATTTCAAAAACAGAAAACCAAAACATTAATTTGTTGAATGTCATAAAAATAATTAATTGAGTAAAGAGAGATATTTTGAAAGTCTTCTTGTCTTCCTTGCAAACTCCTCCATTATTCTCTCTCCAACCATCTCGAAATTCCACAAACAAAGCTCAAGATGGCAGAAGAAAGTATAATGAAAAAATAATTACCGCCTGCAAAAACTCAAATAATGATTTCTTCTGTTTTTACTCAATTTCCGGGCTCCACACTCGGTAACCTCTCTTTCAATTCCAAAGTGGGGCCAACTAATTAGTCAGTTGGAATTTGAACTCCGATTCTATGGACGTGGAGAAAATTGAGTGGTCGTAAAACTATCATTTAAAAGAAAAAAAAAAAGAAGAAAATGTATTCACTCAAATGAAAATGTTTGCTTTTATTCTCATGACATACCTGCACTTGGAAACGAAACAGTTGATAATGAGTAATAATGTTTGGAATGACGTCGCTCGCAAGAAACAAAGAAGGAAGAGCTTTCAAGTTGTGAACTTTCTTTTCTATTAATTTTTATGTTATTTTGTTGCTTTATTAAATATTTCTTTTAAATTCAAGGTTATACAAATTGAGAATGAAATTAAAAACAGTGGGAAAAAAAAAATGTCCAATTTTGTGGGAAATTAAATTTTTGTTGATTGATAAGTTCTCTTCTCCTCCAGTCAACTTATGGAGCTTTAATTGATCGTGCTTGCAAGTTCAGTATATATAATCCATAATTATATAGCTTACACATTTTAATTTGTAGTAAAGTAATTAAGAAGTAAATAAAAGGTCTAAAAACTTGCTTAACAAACTTAAATAGAATAAAAAAAGACGAGGGAAAATGAATTTTGTTTGCGGGTTAAATGTTTGTTTAGTTCCAATATTTTGACTCAAATGTTCGTTTAGTTCCTATATTTTATAAATATCTCAAAGCACCCTTATTGTTAGTTATGTTACATTCTTATCCTTACTTTTTCTTTACTTTTATAATAATATTCTTGACATTAATTAATTTATCTATAAAA
This sequence comes from Murraya paniculata, assembly GCA_030449075.1. Taxonomy (NCBI): domain Eukaryota; kingdom Viridiplantae; phylum Streptophyta; class Magnoliopsida; order Sapindales; family Rutaceae; genus Murraya; species Murraya paniculata. Next base: position 38,048 of record JAEVFN010000162.1, on the reverse strand, counting down.
ATTTACTGAGTAAAAATTAACCGATAATTTTTTATTGGCAAATTAACCAATAAGTATCAGTATGAAAGAGCCAGTATTAACAATTTTTTTTAAGAATTTATTTATAAATTAAAATCAGCCAATTCAAAGCAATGTTCACACATCTTTGCAACAATTTTAGTAATAGTTATTTTATAACATCTTAATTTTTCAAATGAATCCTAAATGTAAAATAATAACATGAAAGTTGTGAAAATTTTATGTTATTCAAGGCTAATTTAATAAATTAACATTTGTTTCTTTAATATCCTCCAAAAGACAAGAATATTGTTATAATGATATTATTTTAAAAGGAAAGAAAAGCAAGTATAGAAGTATAACATATTTAATAACACGCCAACTTTTGCCTCAATTTTAATTATCATTTAATTTTTATTATAGTAAATAAAATCTGCTCTTTGTTCGAGTTGGCTACCGAATGTGCCACGTCAACAGGTCAAAACTCTTGCCACGTCATCACTCAACTGGTTATAACGGATCATGGTTTTGGATAAGCACAACAGTTGAGTTGAGTCGCTTCACAAAGAGGGAACACTAAAGACGGCCAGAATGGCGCGAGCTTCGCTCATTCGTACCAAGTGAATGAATTTTGGTTGAACCAAAAGTAGGCCCATAATTATAAAGCAATGGCCCAATCCTATACAAACGAAGCCGGAAACAGAGCCGAATTTCCAACGAAGAGCTGAAACGCCAGCATTTTTGGTGCAGCCATTGCTCAAGAGTTTTTTGTTTTTATATGCCGCAAAAGTGCCTAATTTTCCAAATATATCCCCTCCCTTCCATTTATTCACTTATACAAGACAAATTCACCTGCATAAAGATTGAAATACTCTCATTTGTGAATCACAAGTTAATTAACACAATTTTTATTTCAACCTCAAAATTTTACTTCAAAACACTTCACAAGCACTTATTCCCACTACAAGAAAAATAATATTTTATTACAAAAAATTTAGTCACTAAAGATAATAAATTAGTCACCTTATATTTTTTATGACAAAAAATAAATCGTCACATGTTAGTCATAAAAAGACCGTCTTAAAAAATTCTAATGACGAAACTTATTTTCGTCACTGAAAAATAAACTTTTTCACAACTAAACAATCGGTCTCAAATTAAAGTTTTAAGAGTCAGAAATGATATTAAAAAATGACAAAATAATAATTTAAACACATATTCGTAACAATATTTTTTAGTCATTGAATGCTACTTTTAGCGACAAAAACTAATTGTCTCCAATTGGTGACTTTTTTCTTTGTGACAGATTATAATTACAATAGTCTTGTATTCTTTACCAAGATTATAGGCTACTAATCTTTTTGGTCATTAGAAGATGTCATCTATGATTAAATTTATTAGTTACAAGAAGTTGCATCAAATTAAATTTAATGACCAAAATTTTCGAAGCGGAACATAATATTTTTTGGCAATTATTGTTGTCACGAATTGTAATTTAATTAAGTTTACAATATTAGTAATAAAGATAAAAAAAAAAAACTATAAACACTGACAAGCACGAATGTAAAAATGAACAAATAATTATAAAATTAAATAAACAAAAGTAGATTAAATGTTTACAGTGTAATCACATAAATTCAACTACAAAAAGTACAAATATCAATGACCTAGAATAATATAATGAGAAAATTGAAAAAGATTACAAATTGTCTTGGTCCTTGGTAATTATTGATGAATTTAAATTCTGTTTCTAGTTGTCATGCAACTTAACTTGAACTTGTCTTTCATTGCTTTCTTCAAAGACATCGGCCTCAAAGTTATCCTGCAATAAATATTTTGATAAATATAGCATCATATAGGAAGAAAATCTTTTAAGTGAAAGCTAAAACAATAACTAATCAATTTGTAACCAAAAAGTAAAACAATATAAATACTATTATAGCAATATGCTTCTCTATTACTTATTTTTACTTGAAATTTGACAAGTATTTGTTGGCCATAATAATTGAAATCCGGTGCACGCAACAAACTAGATGACTATAAGATTAAATAAGAAAAGATAAACAGAAAGTTTAAATAAAACTTGTGCCTTCTCTTGTAACTTCCCAGCCATTACTTTCTTTTCAGCTCATATTTTCTTTTATTCTCTTATCTCTTTGTTCATGCTTGAAAGAAATTACATGAAATTTGTGCACCTAAGAAAATTGACAAGGTGCCAATCTTAACAAGACACTAGAAGGTGGTCCACATAAATAAATATTCTTGCTATATTAAAATTGACAAGGTGCCAATTTTAATAAGGATACATATACTTACAAGAAACCTTATCAACCAACCCCCATGTCCTGTAAGGCTGCTTTGAAGCCATTTCTTGGCTATGGTGACGGCGGGTTTTGCTTACTAGCTCCTACAACTTCCGCTTGTGGCCACTGGAAATTAAATAGTGAGGTGACTGGTTGGCTGCAACAATCAACTATTAAGTATCTAGGGTTTTCAGTTTTTGTCCTATCTCTTCTCCTTTCTTTATTTCTTTTATTTTTCTCTTCTCTCTTATCCCTTTATTGTTTTCCACGATATCTTTTTTTTTTAAAGCTTTTTTTAAACTTTTTTAACTTTTAATTACCGGTGTCATAAAAAAGAAAACTTTAAATTACTAGTGTTATGGAAAAAAAAAAATACTGGTTTCCAAATTTGTTTATAATTAATTTTTAAGGCTTTTATTTTTATTTTTATTTTTATTACTTAATCAACGTGTTAAAAACGAAATTACATAACTCAATAATTTTTTTAATCCAATTTAATTATTTTTTCTTTTTAGTTACAAAATAGTGCTGTCACACATAACTACATTTCCCAACCATCAATTTTTGTCATAGAAGACTATTTATTATCCCAAAATGTTAAATTTTTCAGGATTTTTTAATGCTTAAACATATCTTTCTATGGCTAATGTAATTTTTGTCACAAAAACAATCTGATTAAGATACTAATTAATATGTCTGAAAAAAAATTTATTTCTCACAATATACAATATAAATCAAGACAAAGTTATCAACTACTATTTTCTAGTTTAGTCACTGTAGGTAATTTTTTGTGACAGCAAAATGTGGTCTCTAAATTAGTGGAAATCAAAACAGCTAGGGCGACTAATATGTCGTGTCTCAAAAAATATTTTTTAGTTACTAAATAGTATTGTTGTTATAATTATATTTTGCAACCACATATTTTGTCACAAAAGATTATGTAATGTCCCAAATTACTTTATATTGAAAAACTATATCTTTTTCCGACTAATATGTTGTCATAAAAAAATTAATTTAAAGACCAATTAATGCATATCAAAATAAAGAGAATTGTTGGTTGTAAAATATTGCTTTAGTCAAGACAAGGCTATTAGCTACGATTTCAAACGTTTGTCACCATAATTACTATTCCGTGACCAAATTTTCGAATGTCACAAAAAAAAATTGTCTTAAAAAGTCTAATTTCTTAAAAAGTCTTTAAAAAATTGTCTTAAAAAGTCTAATGTCTTAAAAATTGTCTTAAAGGATCCTTTTATGTTTTTGTACACAACATCGCTAGTTCCCACCGCCGAGGCCTGCAGTGATCAGCTTCGTCGTCGTCGTCATCATCATCATCATTGGTTACACTCTATATAATGACTTTGAGAGAGAAAGACTTGTTCAGTTGCTCGATACAGACCTCTTAATTTGGACAATCTTACATCAGTAACTTTCAGCCTTTTTTATCCTTCCCATCGTACCCTTGGAAAAGAAGTTGGGACTTTTACAAAATTGGCCAAAAGTATTGATTCATGCAGTTGAGCAGGAGAAAAGATCACTTATCTAGCCTTATAGGGGAAAAGGATTGAAGGAAATATGTCTTTCTATTTCAAGTTCACACTATTGTGAGATATTTCAACAGATATCTCTATAGGAAAAAGGAAAACGAGAATCATATGTAAGAAAAATCATTTGATGATGGAGGAAAATTTGTCTCAATTATTGACTTGTTCCTCTTCAGGAGTTTTGGTCTCTTGGTACCAAAATTTATTTTTGCTTTAACTTATTTCTGTCTCATAAGAGCTTGCTATCACAGAACATATGTCTTGATGGTAAACTTGATCAAATTTTTTAGGGGAAAAAAAAAAAAGAATGATTTGAAATAATATTTTATTATTGCAGGAAAAAATGCGAGGGTAACTTTGATTTGGTGTATCTTGGGCCATGTACGTATTTTGGATTTGGACGTAGATGAATATACCATTTTGAAGATTGTGATGAGAAGAAGAATATATATTCTAACAGAATTTTTCTAAATTCTACTGTTTCAAGACTGAAAATCGCATTTGAAGTTATTTTCCAATACTTTAGGAAACTTATGTATTACTTTTTCTTTTTTTTTTGTGTGTGTTTTTAATCCTTTACTTTCTCGTATTTTACCATTAAAGTCCCGAATCTTTGTTCTTGGATTACAGTTTCGCTAATTAGTCGTATAAAAAGATGTAAAACATCATGGTTAAATTATTTTTTATTAAAAAAAGTTAAGATTTGTATGAGGTTAGAAATATAGAATTACATTTTTGAGGAGATTGGTGTTGTGGGATAACAATATTAAAATAACAATATCGTAGTCAAAGGTTATTTTTGAGATTTTATAGTGTGTACGAAGCAAAAATCTATTATTTATATTTAGAATTTGAACTTATTGGCGTAAAATTATGAGTTTAAAAAGGCCCACTCAATGAAATGTCAGTTAGTTTGATGAATGCATGTCCAGAAATTAGAGTAACTAGTTTATATAATTTATATTAAAATGATAATTCTAGGAATCAACATTTGAATTTCAATTTGTATTTAATTATATGTATTTTCTTTTCGTATATTTGATGATAAATTTCATAACTATTGTTAATATTACATCATCCAACGTAATATATATGAATGCCATATTAATTGAGATTAGATAAGTATTGTTATTCTTGTTGAAAATGAGATTGGGTTTAAAGAATAATTGAAATATCGTAGTTGCAAACTCTCTGTCCTCTGACCGATCGATCCTATATAATCCTTGTTCAAATTGGTCCAGTATGTGCCATGTCAACATGTCAAAACTCATGCCACCAGCCTCAAAACTTTCACCGCGTCATCACTCAACTGGTTATAACGGACGATAATTTGGATTACAAAAAAAAGAATTGAGTCTCTTCAGAGAGAGCACCAAAGACAGACCAAAAATGGCCCGAGCTTTGCTTATCTGTACCAAGTAAATTAATTTTGGGTCGAAACAAAAGTAGGCCCATAATAATAAAGCACTAGCCTAGTCCTATACACGTCATCAACAAAAATTCGAAACAAAGTTCTATATCGAACGAAGAACAAAAACGCCAGCTTTTTGGTATAGGTATTTGTCACAGGATGAGTTTAACGAGCAATAAACCCGTGCGGTACTTAGACGACTTCTAACACACAAATCGCTAAGCAAGAAAGCTTGCAATAAATGCTGGAGAGAAATAAGAGCAATATGGCCAAATATAATTTTATTACTCACAAAAGAGTAATTTACAATAGAGCTTTTTACAAGAGAGCTTGAGAGGTTGTGTGTGTTGGTGGGTGGGTGGGTGTGTGATTGGTGTGGTTGGTGTGTAAATGAGGAGGCTCACTCCTATTTATAGATGTTGGATGCTAGATCTCGAACCTTCCTAGCAAGTTAAGTAGGCTCACTCCTACTTACTTATAACAGCAGTGCGAGTAGAAGTGATAGAAAAAGTTTTTCTTCCTTGAAAGCGTGCTGTAGTAATAAAAAAAAATTCATAATGATAATTGCACATAGATGGCTTGCACGATAAACAAGTTGGAATTGAAATTATAACGTTTTGTTGAGTCTTCCCATGAGTTTCACGGCCGTTGAAAAAGTAAAAGTACCAGTTTGCAATTTCACAAACTGTTGAAAAAGTATCCAATCCGATAACAAAAAGGAATGAGTTTCCAACGTGAGGATAAACATATAATAACATGTCCATATTTAATTAGGATAAAACAATACAAGTTTTAATTTTTATTAAACTCGAATTCTATAAGAAAAAAAAATAAGTTTTTCTAACTTAATTCTATTTGTGATTAGCCTATTTCTCTTACAAATTGAAGAGACTACCAAATGAAGGTGGAAAGGGATACTAGAAGAGGGGTATAATATTTTACAAACCTTTTGAAGTGTAAACTGGAGTATGACAATGGAAAATGCACCTTGTGAAAAATTACAGTCTGCTTTAGACCAAAGGAAAGGGAATGAGTAAAGATAATTCCTAGATTTCTTATTTGTAATTGGAATCGTAACTCTTCACTTTTTGATCCTTCCCATGAGTTTCATGGCTGTGGAAGATGTACAAGTGCTGGTTTGAAATTTTATCAGTTGTTCAAAAAACAGCTGTCCAATAGATTCCAAAACTAGACTATAAGGCCAAGCAATAAGACGGTGTGCTCAAATTCTAAAAGTATTACAAAGACTTGGTACCTTCCTTAAAATCACTTTATACTTGCATAGCCATATCTGTTCTTGTGATTTCATTAAGAAAAACGATAATATGGATTATTTAACTCAGCCTTTTCATCTGTTGATCTGCCTGCAGTTATTGCTATTATATTTTCAGTTTTCTACAGATTAATTAGTAACATACAGTAATATATTCTAATTTGGACACAGCTAGCTTCTTCAAGGTTATTAAACATGGAAATGCACACAGCTAATTCTGCTGTTTCCTTTTGGACTGCTTTGTGGAATCAAAGTTACTCGTGCCGTTATAAGCACTCAATATAGTCTGGACTTTTAAAAAACTTGCGACAAATGCACCGACCAACTAGACTTCACAACAAATCTCAGTAACAAGACTTCGTGCTCTCTGAGTTAAAGAGTATTATAACTAAAGATTTGGTGCTCCGAGTCTAAAACCATTATATTTAATTAGATTCCCCCTTTAGTGTGGTGTGAGTAAAAGAGATGGCTAGAAAAAGTCAATTTAACTTTTAGTGTGAACTTGACTAAAGTGGTCATTAATGACTTTGAGAAAAGAAAGACTTGTTTGTATATCCCCTTAATTGGGACAATCTCACATCAGTAACATTCAACCTTTTTGACTCTCCCCATGAGTTCATTTTCATAGCCGTGGAAAATAAGTTTTAGAGTTTTACAAGATTGGCCAAAAATATTAATTAAGATTGTTGCTCGAAGTCTAATAGTATTATAAAGATCGAGTTGGTGTATGCTCCCAAGTCTAAATGAATTATAATTAATCAAGATTATTCCTCCCTAATTTCAAAAGGTAGTATTGATCCAGCTTACAAGTAGATTATCATATTAATTTGTAGTAAACTAATTAAGAAGTAAACGGAAAGTCCAACAACTTGCTTAACAATCTGAAATAGAATCAAAACTGAGGAGGGAAAATGAGTTGTGTTTGCGTAAACGACCAACTAACAAGAGTCTAACATCTCTCCGAATTATTTACATATATAAATAAATATCAAAATGGTAATTAGTTGGATACAGCTCCAGCTTTTGGACTGGTTTGTGAAAATTGGAAAAACCATGCTCCTCTTGAAGAATCAAAGTCTACTTCATACGTAAAGAAAGGGGATGATTAGTAAAGATAATCCATCGACATTTAATTACTTTCGAGCGTGTTGATTGCTTTTAAGATGAAAGACTTCTATTGTCCCTAGGACCTTAATCGAGTGACTTTTATGTATAAGTATTAAGGGCCCCGCACACATTTCCACGAGACCTGGCTGAGTTTTGAGGGGTCCATACACAAAGATGCAGACAGCATAAGTTGATGTAGAATGTTTATACAGCATTCAAATGAAATCAATACAATCGTGCAAGACGCGGTGCTCTAAGTCCATAAGTATTGAGGGCTCCGCACACATTTCCAAGAGACCAGGCTGAGTTTTGAGGGGTCCATACACAATGATGCAGACAGCATAAGTTGATGTAAAATGTTTATACAACATTTAAATGAAATCAATACAATCGTGCAAGTGAAATCAACACACATTGAGTAGCATAGGATCTTCACCTGCTGCAGGAGAATGTTTAGAAACTTTGAGGATGCAAGGCCAGTTACACTTCCCTTATGACCTTTAAGATGGTTATGGAAACATCTCCACATCAGATAAAATTTGTAGGACATTGTATAACCTAAGGTGAAACAACTTATTCTAATTATAGACATGAATACACCATATGTGAAGCCCCAGACTATAATGGTGGAATCCCACAAATTCCACCTCTCATGGTATTCATTCCAGTTTTCAACAATAATTGACTGGAGAGATTAATTCATCATTTTGTAATTTGAGTTTTATTGAATATCTTGGCCTGTACAGCAATAGCTTGAGTGAACAACTTCCGCATGTCTTGGTGACTCTACAATTAAAGCTTTTGATTTTTTCGTGGACTGGATGGCAGTCTCCTGGAGGGTCCATTAACACCATCTTTGACTAACAACTGGACCCGAGCGATTTCACAATTTCTTGGAATCTCAACACACCCGAGCGATTTGAAATTATTTCAAATTCCAGCACTTCGGGAAACTTACTAACATTTGTACTTTACTACTTTTATTTTCATAACAAATTCTTTATTAATTCGGTCAGTTTGTGTTTTTAATTAATTTCAGTTTAAACCTTAATCTTCTCTGAATTTGTTTTTCGGCTTGGGAGAGCATATTAACAGCCAAAATAAACGAAGCTGTGTATCATTCAATTAGCTAAACACTTATTTGGATAACATTCAACTGAAAGAATTTTCAAAAAACCAGAGTCCAATAGATTCCAAAACTGGATTATGAGGCTAGGCTATAAGAATTGGTGCCCAAAGTATAAAAGTATTTCAAAGACTTGGAGTCTCCCTTAAATTCACCTCATACTTGCACATCATATCTGTTCTTGTGATTTCATCGGGAAGACTTGGAGTCTCCCTTAAATTCACCTCATACTTGCACATCATATCTGTTCTTGTGATTTCATTGAGAAAAAAGATAATATGGATTATTTAACTTGTATTTTCAGTTTTCGGTAGATAAATTAGAAACATACAGCTATATATATTCTTATTTGGACACAGCTAGCTTCTTCTAGATAATTAAACACGGAATTGAATGCAGCTTCTGCTGTTTCCCTTTGGACGCGTATGTGGAATAGAAGTTACTCGCACCGTTTTAAGCACTCGATAGAGAAAGATTTTTTTTTCCTTTTTCCGTTATAAGGGGGGACTTAACTAAAGTGCTCATTAATTATTAATGACTTAATTTGATAAAGAAAGACTTGTTCTATATATACCTCTTAATTTGGGCAATCTTACATCAGTGATATTCAAAATGCTCCTTTTAGAGTTTAGTTGAGTGATTTTAAATAATTTTATTTGATTGATCACCCGAATTCGAATAAAAAAGATATAAAGAGATTAAAAAAAAAATATTTGGATATTACCCACCCGTCACTCTACGTTTTTTTTCCTTTTTTTATTAAATAAAAAAAAAAGACTTCTGTTGCTCTGTCTTGCCATTCATTTGATCTCATGCATTTGTAAGAGAGTGCATTGCGCTTCTTCGTGAAAAAAATTTTAATTAAAATCCCCTTCATCCATTGTTTTTTAAAAAAGGAATTAGCACTTTGTCATATATGCGTAACATTTTTCATTTTGCGAAAAAAAAAAAAATTAATTTTGTGTAAAACGAAACCAAACGGCCATTAAGAGCCATCATTCTCAACAGTAAGGGCCATCATGGCATCATTCCCCGTCGAGCAACGTCGTCAAGATTCCACTCACCTGCTAGATTCCAAAACAAGACTTGGAGCTCTAAGTATTATATTATTAATTAATTACACGCCATTCAACTTCTATAAATAGTCATATCTCTCTTCTTGTGATTTCATCAACAAGAAAAGCAAAAAATACAAATAAAAAGAAAAATGGGTTATATAACTCAGTCTTATCAACTTTTGGTTTACCTCCCGTTATTGCTCTTTTATTCTCAGTGTTCAGCAAAACTTTGCTCTCATGACCAAAGTTCTGCTTTACTCCAATTTAAGCAGCTCTTTGCCTTTGACAAAGATTCTTCGGATTATTGTGACAGACATCAACAGATATCTCGTCCAAAGATGCTGTCTTGGAAAGAGGACGCTGACTGCTGCTCTTGGGATGGAGTAACATGTGATTCGGCGACGGGTCACGTGATTGGCCTCGACCTCAGTTGCAGTTGGCTTCGTGGCAACATCCCTTCCAACACTAGCCTTTTCTTTCTTCCTCGCCTGCGAGAGCTCAACCTGGCTTTCAATGATTTCAACTACTCTACGATTTCCTCTAGTTTTATTAATCAATTTCCGAGTTTGACACTCCTTAACCTCTCTTCCAGCAATTTCATGGGGTCAATTCCTGCGTCACTAGGTAACATTACACAACTTGTTTCTTTGGATCTTTCAGAAAACAGTTTTAGTGATCACATTCCATCATCTTTTTCAAATCTTCAGCAGCTTCGTCATTTAGATCTTTGGGGCAATACATTTGTTGGTAAAATTCCTGCCTCTCTAGGTAACAATATCACACAACTTGTTTATTTGGATCTTTCGGGTAACGGTTTCAGTGGTCACATTCCATCATCTTTTTCAAATCTTCAGCAGCTTCATCATTTAGATCTTTGGTACAATGAATTTGTTGGTAAAATACCTGCATCACTAGGTAACAATATCACACAACTTGCTTTTTTGGATCTTTCGTATAACAGTTTTAGTGGTCACATTCCATCATCTTTTTCAAATCTTCACCAGCTTCGTCATTTAAATCTTGGGGCCAATGAATTTTTTGGTAAAATTCCTGCCTCTCTAGGTAACAATATCACACAACTTGCTTCTTTGGATCTGTCGAATAACAGTTTCAGTGGTCACGTTCCATCATCTTTTTCAAATCTTCAGCAGCTCCGTCATTTAGATCTTTGGTACAATGAATTTGTACGTAAAATTCCGGATATGTTTAGCAACCTAACCCAACTTTCTTATTTAAACTTGGGATATAATCAACTCACTGGCTCAATTCCTAGTTCAATCTTTGAACTTCTGAATTTGACTGTGCTCTCTCTTTCTTTTAACAATTTAAGTGGCAGCGTTGAGCTTTACGATTTTGCAAAGCTAAAAAATCTTAAATCGCTTTTTCTTTCAAATAACAGTTTATCATTGAGCACCAAATTAACGGTCAACTCGCCTTTTCCCAGTCTTTTGGAGTTGGGTTTATCGGCTTGCAGTATAAGTGAGTTTCCAGACATCTTGAGAACTCAACATCAATTAGAGTGGTTAGACCTTTCTAAAAACCAGATCCAGGGTAGAATTCCTAGTTGGATGTGGGATATAGGAGTACACACTTTGAATACACTAAAGCTTTCGCACAACTTCCTGACAAGCATAGAACATCTTCCGTGGAAAAATCTCAAACAACTTGACCTTCGATCGAACTTACTTCAAGGATCACTTCTTGAGCTACCATCTCACATAAGATTCTTTCAAGTTTCCAACAATAATTTGACTGGCGAGATTCCTTCATCCTTTTGTAATTTGAGTTCTGTCGAATTTCTTATATTGTACAACAATAGCTTGAGCGGACAAATTCCAGAGTGTTTTGGAAACTCCACAATTGTAGCCTTGTATCTTGGAATGAACAATTTTCATGGTAGAATCCCAGAAACATATGCGAAAGGCTGCAATCTGAAAATTCTTCGGCTGAATGGCAATCACTTGGAGGGACAATTACCAACATCTTTGATGAGTTGTGTCAGTTTAGAAGTTATTGATGTTGGGAATAACAGCTTGAGCGGCCCAATTCCAGAATCTCTTGGAAACTCAACACTGAAGATCTTGGATATGAGAATGAACAAATTCAGTGGTACCCTTCCTCAAACATTTACAAAAAGTTGTGTTTTGAAAAGTTTTATCCTTTATGGCAATCGGATGGAAGGACCATTGCCTCCATCTTTGGTTAATTGTCAATATTTGGAAGTTTTAGATGTTGGAAATAATCAGATTAATGATACATTTCCACATTGGTCAGAAGTTCTTCCTGAACTGCAAGTGCTTATATTGCGATCTAACCAATTTCGAGGTCCCATTGGTGATTCCAAAACAAAAGTTCCCTTCCCCAAGTTGCGAATAATTGATCTCTCGCACAATAAATTCTCCGGTGTTTTGCCAACATGGTATCTGGGTAGTTTTAAAGCCATGATGCATGGGGATAACAACAGTGTTGATTATGAAGCAGAATATATGATTTTGAGTTCGACAACTTTCTCCTACTACTACGAATCGTTAATTTTGACTATGAAAGGCAACGACATACCAATGGAGAGGATTCTAACAACTTTTGCAGTCATTGATTTCTCGAGCAACAGATTTCAAGGGAAAATTTCAGAAGTGGTGGGAAAGCTTAATTTGCTCAAAGGCCTTAACATTTCTCACAACAACTTGACAGGTGCTATTCCATCATCATTGAGAAATATGACAGAGCTTGAATTTCTAGACCTCTCTTCAAACAAGCTTACTGGACATATCCCAATGCAACTGGCGAGTCTGAATTATCTTTCGGTGTTGAATCTTTCGAACAACCAACTCGAGGGACCCATACCAGGAGGACCCCAATTTAACACATTTGGAAATGATTCCTATTCTGGTAACTGGGGGTTGTGTGGATTCCCATTGTCAAAAAGCTACAGCATTGATGAGGCACCAGCACCAACAACACCAAAAAGATTTCACGAAGGAGAAGATGCTGCAAGCTGGTTTGATTGGAAGTTTGCTAAGATGGGCTACGCATCTGGAGTGGTGATCGGCTTGTCCATCGGATACATGGTATTTGTGACTGGAAGGCCACGATGGTTTGTAAGAATAATCGAAAGGAAGCAATCCAGGAAGGTGAGAAGGGTGATCGGACGAGGCAGGGCAAGAAGAAGAAATTTGTAAGTGCATCTCTAAAGGCACTCAGGTGAGTAATTATTAGTTTGTCTTTTGGAATTATAAGCTGGTTCATGTACTGCTCTTTAAGTTGATAGCATGCTGATATTTTAGTAATCTAAAAATTGGTTTACAAAAACCACAATCCTAACTGATTCCAAATAATTATGTTTATTATCAACATCTATAGTGAGAAAGAAAATGAGGATAATGTATCAGAAAAATCATTTCTCGGTTGAGAAAATTTTACTTGAATTTTTTATATGATTGTTCTCTTCAGGAATTTTAGGCTCCTGAAGCTAGCAGTAGAAGTCAAATAATCCTCCGGGTACCGAAATTGTTTTAGGCTCCTGAAGCTAGCAGTAGAAGTCAAATAATCCTCCGGGTACCGAAATTGTTTTTACTTTTATTTACAATTCATAAAACATGTAGAAGTCAAATAATCCTCCGGGTACCGAAATTGTTTTTACTTTTATTTACAATTCATAAAACATGTTATCACTGACGTATGTTTTGATGGTAAAATAATTTGAAGTAATATTGATGCAGGAAATTGGAACAACATACTAGTTCAAAGTTTGTGAGGAGAAGAACATTCTTTATCTTTGGCTCTCAGATATCCGGCAGACTTTTGTTAAATTAGATTGTTTTAGGATTGAAAATTACATTTGAAATTATTTTCTAGCACGGCAAGCCTTCAGGGGACTGGTGTTGCTTCTTTTTTTTTTTTGGGTGTTTTTTTGGAATCTTTTTGTTCATGGATTAGAGTTTTGCTTATTAGTAATTATAATGTAAAACATCAAAATTAAACAAATTTTCTTGTTAATAAAACATATTATTCAGAAATTATGTTTTCATTTCAAGACTCAAAATCACTTTCTATTCTGTATTTTTTTAAATATTAATTTCTAGCTAATGCCAGTTAACTAAAAATTAAAACTAAAAAAAAAAGTTCTACTTAACGTCCATCTATTTTGATGTGTTGTGGTGTGTGAACGTTGGATAGATTTATTCGCTGCTTATTTGCATATATCTGTGCCATATATGCACAATATCAAAAGTTAGTTTTTGAGGTGAGAACTTTTAATTAGTTGCCGAATTTGTGCAGGAGTCTTTAAGAGTTATAATCACTCTGCTTAGAAAATTAGTTGATGAACAGTTGATTGGGTGTAAAAAGAAAATGGATTGGAAAAATTGAAATATCTCTGACCCTACACGACCCTTGTTCGAATGGCCCAATAACTGCCATGTCAACATGGCAAAACTCATCCACGTCACCAGGGTCAACGGCTCGCCACGTCATCACTCACCGGCCTTACAACTGATGATAATTTGGATAAGAAACACAATTGAGTTGAGTCTTCAGTCTTCGCAGAGAAACCAAAACGGCACCAACTTTGCTTCATTTGAATAGCACGGCCACAGCCCCAGCCAAAGTGACAGACCAACCCCAGCCACCAAATCGGCAATTCTCGATTCACCACCATGGCTGCACATTAGAGGATATCGCCACCACCGTTGGATTCATAGTGAGCTGAAGTTCTTGTTCTGACCTTCTCGATCACCGCCGCTTGAATCCCGGTCACCGTTGACCGGCGAGGATTTTTTGTAATTTTATAACTTTGAGGGTATTTTTATAATTTTTGATTTTGCGAATATATTTTGTAATTTATGAATTGGAGGATAATTTGGTAATATATGATTTGAGGGTAATTTGGTAATTTATGATTTTTGGGTATTTATGTTGTGGATAAATATTTGTTGCGAGCTATATTGAGTAAAGTTAGTTGTATTTCGTATTTATGGAAAGTAATTATGTCGTTTTTTTAATTTAGGAGAAATCGTGAGCTATAACCAACCCACGAATGTTAATGATAATTGGGTTTGAGTATTGTCACTGTAAGTGGAATATGCAGACTGTCTGTAGAATTCAAGGTGGGTCATTTCAGTGTTCGTATCTTGCCCGTGTCATGCCACTTGTCGCCTGCTCGTTGGTCATCTTAGCAAACTTCCATTCAAATCAGCTGAAATTATTGTCTTCTTTGTCCAATCTTGTTATTGATGCTTTTAGTGCCTTAACATGTAGCTTTGTGATAATAGAAACACAACCTCAAGTTTCTAGCACAAGAATCGTTCGGAAATGTAGTGCATTGAGGTCCCTAGAGGTACAAGTCCCTCAAGCTCGTTTTACAAAAATTTAACACTGAAAGAAATTTCAGACTCGCCAATTGCGTTGCGATCAGCCCAACAAGCTTGTTTGAGGAGAGGTCCAAATATTCAAGTTCTGTCAGATTTTTCAAAAATGATGGAACGCCACCGATCAAGTTGTGAGAAATTTTGAGACATTTGAGTGAATTAAGCTTTCCCATCACCTCTGGAATTTTCCCTCGAAATTGATTACTCGACAAATCAATTGACATGAAAATGGTTAAAATCCTCTCTATTTATTGGTCTGTTCCTTCCATGGTCAAACTTATTGATTCATAGTAGGAGTGGAAATCTTTCAGCCTTATAAATTTTGCTTCATGATCAACACTGTTGTTATCTCCATGCATCATGGCTTTAAAATTATCAAGATACCAAGTTGGAAAAACAATAGTGAGTTGATTGTGAGAGAGATCAATTATTCACAGCTTTGGGGAGGGAACTCTTGTTCGGGTATGACCAATGGGACCCTAGATCGGTTAGATCGTAATATAAGCACTTTCAATTGTGGAAGAATTTCTAACCAATGAGGAAAGATATCATTAACATGATTGTTCCCAATATCAAAAGCTTCCAAATGCCGACAGTTAATAAAAAAGATGGAGGCAATGGTCCTTCCAACTGATTGTCATTAAGATTAAAACTTCCAAAATCCCAGCTCTTCACAAACATTTGAGAAATGCTGCCGTGATATTGATTCATTCTCTTTGCAAACATTTGGAAACTCAACAGTTAAAGGTCTTGGATATGAGAATGAATAGATTCAATGAGATTTTGGGAAAGACACATTGAAATGGAAGTTTGAGGAGTATGCGCCCAATCAAATGCCTTACATCATAGGGGCTTCGAGGTCCAAAGCTTTAGGAACAATAAGAGCCTCTACTTACCAGAATAGTTCATCAATCAACCACTCGTAATTTTTGACTTTCTTAACTTCCTTGGGAATAACAATTATCTTCTTCCTGAATAGAAACAAAAGGAGACCTTTCTCCATCTATCACTAGAGAAATTTTATCTTCCAATTCATAATCCTTTAAATGTTTGCAAATAGCTGTGATTTCAGAAGTCTTAACTTTAATGACAATTAATTGGAAGGACTATTGTCTCCATCTGTTGTTAACTGCCGGCATTTGGAAGTTTTTGATATTTGAAATAATCATATTAATAATACCTTTCCTTGTTGGTTAGAAATTCTTCTTAAATTGTAAGTGCTTATATTACGATCTAACCGAGTTCGGGATCCCATTGGTCATATCAAAACAGGTGTTTTCTTCCCCAAGTTGCGAATAATTGATCTCTCCTACAATCAACTCACTGGTATTTTGCCAAGTCGGTATCTTGATAATTTTAAAGCCATAATGCATGGGGATAATAACAGTGTTGATTTCAAAGAGAAATATGAGGTCGAAAGATTTCGACTCCTACTATGAATCAATAATTTTGACTATGAAAGGATCTGACCAACAAATGGAGGGAATTCTAACCATCTTCATGTCAATTGATTTGTCGAGCAATCAATTTCGAGGAAAATACCAAAAGTAGTGGGAATGCTTAATTCAATCAAATGTCTTAACATTTTTCACAACAAGCTGACCAGTGGCATCCATCATTGTTGGAAAATCTGTCAGAGCTTGAATGTTTGGAACTCTCCTCAAACAAGCTTCTTGGGTTGATTCCAATGCAATTGGCCAGTCTGAAATTTCTTTTGTTGCTAAATTTTTTGTACAACCAGCTTCAGGAACTTATACCTCATGGATCTCAATTCACTACATTTCCAAACAATTCTTATGCTGTAAACTTGAGATAGTGTGGTTTTCATTATCACAAAACCACAACATTAAGACACCAGAATCGTCACTAACAAGATTGGACAAAGGAGACAATAATTCGAGCTGGTTTGATTGGGAGTTTGCTGAGATGACCAACAGCCTGGCAGCCTATGGCATGACACAGGCACGGCACATGGCACGACACAGGCAGAGTACCGACAGGGCGACGGCACGACACATGTCTGTACAATACAGTATGAGCACATTTTGATAGGGCACACGGCCTGGCACAGCAAGACACGACACATACGCGGATTGGGCTAGACTGGATTAAGGATTTTAGGCACATATGCCTAAAAAGTATAGTACGATTAGAGATAGTATAAAACACGGCACATGACAAGACCCGCAATAAGCACATTTATCTGGTTGGCTAACATGCAGCATGCGGGCCATCAATAAGATGTGGGCCAAAGTAAATTTTAGTAAAATTTTTTAATGAAAATAAACTTAAAATTTTATGATTTTACAAATAATTTAAAATTGAATCTTTTTAATATATTTTATTTGTGTATTTTTAAAAAAAATTCATTTAATTCTTAGTTAAAAAAATACTCTAATTATTTTTTATATTTGTAATTTACTAAATGAATAGATGATATCATATTTTTAAAAATTAAAACTATAAATATCATGATTTTATAAATGTATGCATTAACATCATTGTTGATCCTAGAATTTGGGTTAACAAAAATTTGGGTCAACAATAAGAATTGAAAAAACAAATTGTTTTACTTAGGGCATGAGTTGTGAGAGAGTTTGATGTACCCAGAATTGCTATTATTAAGAATGAGGAGCTTGGTGGTTGGAATTTTTCAAAACAATAACCTGTCAGGGGTGGTTAGGGATGTTACCGCTTAAATCAGAGATCAAGAATAGTACAATAATAAATAAATAATAAGAGAGAGAAAAGATAATAAGAGAAAGATTTAGAGGATATTGTACCCCCTCGTACAATATACTTATTTCTCATGTATCTTATATATATTTGAGTGATAACCACAAGAGTGCTAATAATCAAAAGTATATAAATTTTTAATTATAAATACCATGAAAACATTTAATTAAAAGGTAAAATTATAAATACCGTGTAAAAGAATTGCAGTTTCCCGTTAGCCATCACCTCGAATTTAAATTATGAAAGAACCAAAGAAACATAGTAAATGTGAAAATAAAGTTTACTTCTTTATTTCTTGCAGTTTCAAACTCTACCATTTAGGGCTCAAAACCACATTCTATTCTGCAGTTTTAAAACTAGAAATTAAAAACAAAAGTTATATAGGGATGTCACGTGATGTGCGGACCTTAGATGGACATTCACTGTTTATATCTCAGCGAAGTGTTCGTCAACCCTCATCTGCCATCAGTGAGCTTTTAATTAGTTACCAATTTTTCTGAGGGTTTAGTGAGTCAATGACCGCTCTAATTATATATTTAGTTGATGAATAATTGATTGGACGTAAAACAAAATGCACTTGAATGATTGAAATAACGTTTGAGTCCCAAAAAGCTTTGACGTATTTGATGCTAGTTCAAATGGCCCAGAATGTGCCACGTCAACATGTGGAAACTCATCCACGTCACCAGCCTCAGTACTCTCGCCACGTCATCACTCAAGCGGTTATAACCGATGATAATTTGGATAAGAGAGCAGTTGAATTGAGTCTGTTCACGAAGGGAGAGCACCAAAGACAAAGAGAAACCAAAATGGCGCGCGCTTTGCTTCATTTGAATAGCACGGCCGCAGCCATAATGGCCAGTGCTACAAGTGCCACTAAAGAGACAGTTCTTGACAGAGCTCAGTTTCAAATGAAGAACCAAAACGCCCGCGTTTTGGTACTTGGAGGTACGGGTCGGGTCGGTGGATCCACTGCTGTTGCTCTCTCCAAGCTCTGCCCCGACCTTCAGATTGTAGTTGGCTCTCGAAACAGGTGAAATCATTAATGCCCTTTTCTTTCTGCTGTTTGGTTTCCGAAAAAATGCAAGAAATAAATGAGGGAAATTTTTCGAGCTTTGTTATTTTCTGTTATTTTTATGTTTACCTTGTTTCTTTGGTTCTTTTAAAATTTAAATTCAAGGTCATGGCTAAGGGTAAACTGCAATGCTCTTACGTGGTTCTGGAAGCACATTTCTAAACAGCCACTCAATTACAAGTGATTATCATGTCCCGCAGTTGTCGATTAAGGCTCCATTTGGTAGTGGTATTGTGCGGTCGTGGCTTTTTAAGACACATCTACTTTCAAATGAGAGCTGCTGTGAAATGAGAGCTTTAGTTATTTCGTAAAAGTTTGTACTGTTTGGTAAATTTTATTTTTTAATGATAACTTTGACAATAATAGTAAAGCAAATATAGGTCAGACGATTGTGGGTAAAATTGCCTTAATTTTCAAACTGCGGTTGCGAGTGCTTACCAAGTACTGTAGATTTGTGATTAGATGGCAATAAATAAAGGAACCTAAACATTCCATAATAATATTGCCGATGATGCAAAAATTTTAGTTCTTTGTCTTTTCGGTTTTCCTGAACATTCGAAAGGCAATAATGTCTGTTTTTGTTGATTGATATGCTTTGACTATGGTATGTTATTATTTTAGAATGTTGTCAAACATGCTAGTTCTTGGATGGAACTATGGAGACATGGAGTTGTGAATTCAAATAGCTATGGCTGGTATGTTTCCTAATTTAGAGTGTTTCTGAACAAATTTTGCATCCCAACAGGGAAAAAGGTGCTGCAATGGTCACTTCATTGGGGAAGAATTCTGAATTTGCTGAAGTTAACATTCACAACAAAGGCTCATTATTAATGGCTTTAAGAGGTGCAATCATTCCTTGCAGACTAGATGTATCTTCTGTTGTTCCACGTGAATAATTCTTTTTCTTCTAGAGTCGAAGTAAAGGAATTTTTTTTGAAGCAGCTATTTCGTTATTGACAATATTTTGATGATGTTTTAGTCTGTATGTGAAATGCTGTAACTTTGCTTCTTCAGATGTGGATCTTGTGGTTCATGCAGCAGGGCCTTTTCAACAGGCACCAAAATGCACTGTATTGGAAGCTGCCATAGAGACCAAGGTGAGGAAAGGTAAATGTTGTGTTTGATTATCTCTTTTCCAAGTCCAGTTTTCTATGTTTTATCTATGTGATAATTGAAGCATGTATACAACTGGACTATGTAACCAAGATGTCATCTTATGTGCTCTTTTTGTGTCTCCTAACAGACAGCATACATTGATGTTTGTGATGATACCAGCTACTCTCTGCGTGCAAAGTCCTTCAAGGATAGAGCAATAGCTGCAAACATTCCAGCCATAACTACTGGAGGAATCTATCCAGGAGTGAGCAATGGTACTTTTATGAACATTCTTGTCCTGCAATCTGCACTTCTAGCACTGTAAATGATACGATTAAGAGAAAAATATATGGATTGCCAATCTATAATTGACACATGTGCAGTTTACAAATTCTTGCTTTAAAGCTAAAATTAGTTGATGACAAACTCATAGACCTGGCTCCTAAGTTCTTAAAGTTCTTATGTGGGTGCAACATATTGGTTTGAGAGATTGTTTTAGTTACTTTATAATATTAGCTTCAGTATTTCAACTAAGATAAGGCTCAAAGCTCTTTCTGACAAAGTCTTCAAAATCTTGAGCTACTTGCACTACATAATGATTCTTTCAGATCTCTGAGGGCATATATTCCCTGAGTAGCCATCTTGCTTCTGCTAACAAGCAATATCAAACAACTTTAGATGACCTTTAATTACATAAGGCTCCTAAACTTGAGATGGTTTCTACTTTATTGTTTATATTCCAACTAAGCTGAATTGACTGATGCCCTATCCCTGCTCTTTGGAACTGTTTATTTAATTTTGAATTTTGGGATTTTTGTTCAAGATGATGCAAAGCCTCCTCTAGTTAGATTTAGGCAAGCTAAGTGAGAGCTCTGCTTGTGACACATGTACAAGCTGTGAGATGACACCAATTTTAAAAATAGGGCTATGCTATGTCTTTTTTGACAAGTGAAAATTTTAACTGCTGTTTTGCTGCTTTTGAATCCTTATACTATCTGATATCTGTTACATGACAGTGATGGCAGCAGAGCTAGTTCGTTTTGCAAGAAGTGAAAGCAAAGGAGAGCCGGAGAGGCTAAGGTAACTTTGTCTACTAACTTTCCTATGGTAAAGTCCTAGAGCAGGCACTTTGCTGAAGTGATTTCAAGTAATCTCCTGCTCAGATTGGCATTTTTTCCCCTTTTCATGTTTTGCCGAAATCCATCCACATAGAATAATTATTAGGGACTGTTAAGGAGAAAACATTGGCCTAATTATATAAACCATCAGTGCCAAGGATGCTATAATTACTACTAAAGATTTTAAAATTCCTAAAATTTATTTACGATTTCCTCTGGTTTTACTCAATTTCCGAGTTTGAAACTCCTTAACCTCTCTTTCAGCAATTTCATGGGGTCAATTCCTACGTTACTAGGTAACAATATTACACAACTTGTTTCTTTGGATCTTTCGCATAACAATTTCAGTGGTCACATTCCGTCATCTTTTTCAAATCTTCAGCAGCTTCGTCATTTAGATCTTTGGGCCAATGAATTTTTTGGTAAAATTCCTGCCTCTCTAGGTAACAATATCACACAACTTGCTTCTTTGGATCTTTCAGTTAACAGTTTCAGTGGTCACATTCCATCATCTTTTTCAAATCTTCAGAAGCTTCGTCATTTAGATCTTCGGGACAATAAATTCGTTGGTAAAATTCCTGCCTCTCTAGGTAACAATATCACACAACTTGCTTCTTTGGATCTGTCATATAACAGTTTCAGTGGTCACATTCCATCATCTTTTTCAAATCTTCAGCAGCTTCGTCATTTAGATCTTCGGGCCAATGAATTTTTTGGTAAAATTCCGGATATGTTTACCAACCTAACCCAACTTTCTTATTTAAAGTTGGCATATAATCAACTCACTGGATCAATTCCTAGTTCAATCTTTGAACTTGTGAATTTTACTGAGATCTCTCTTTCTTTTAACAATTTTAAGTGTTGAGCTTTATGATTTTGCAAAGCTAAAAAATCTTAAATCGCTTTTTCTTTCTAATATCAGTTTATCATTGAGCACCAAATTAACAGTCAACTCGCCTTTTACCAGTCTTTTGGTGTTGGGTTTATCGGCTTGCAATATAAGTGGGTTTCCAGACATCTTGAGAACTCAACAACAATTAGAGTTGTTGAAACTTTCTGAAAACCAAATACGTGGTAGGATTCCCAGTTGGATGTGGGATATAGGAGTACATACTTTGTATTACCTAGATCTTTCACAAAACTTCTTGACAAGCATAGAACATCTTCCGTGGAAAAATCTCAAACAACTTGACCTTCGATCGAACTTACTTCAAGGATCACTTCTTGATCTACCACCTTACACGAAATACTTCTTAATTTCCAACAATGATTTGACCGGAGAGATACCTTTGTCAGTTTGTAATTTGAGTTCCATTCAATATTTTGACTTATCCAACAATAGCTTGAGTGGACAAATTCCACAGTGTCTTGGAAACTCTACGCTTGATACTTTAGATCTCGGAATGAACAACTTCCAAGGTAGCATCCCACAGTCATTTGCAAAAGGCTGCAACTTGACTTATCTTGGGCTGAATGGCAATCACTTGGAGGGACCATTACCACCATCTTTGATTAACTATGTAAATTTGTCATTTCTTGATGTTGGGAATAACGACCTGAGCGGCCCAATTCCAGAATGTCTTGGAAACTCAACACGTTTGTCTTTTCTTGACGTTGGGAATAACAACCTGAGCGGCCCAATTCCAGAATGTCTTGTAAACTCAACAAGTTTGTCTTTTCTTGATGTTGGGAATAACAGCTTTAGAGGCCCAATTCCAGAATGTCTTGGAAACTAAGCACTTGAAGTCTTGGACATTAGAATGAACAAGTTTAGTGGCAGCCTCCCTCAAACATTTGCAAAAAGTTGTGCTTTGGTAAGTCTTAGCCTTAATGGCAATCGGTTGGAAGGACCATTGCCTCCATCTTTGGTTAATTGTCAGTATTTGGAAGTTTTAGATGTTGGGAATAATCCGATTGACGATACCTTTCCCCACTGGTTAGACGTTCTTCCTGAACTCCAAGTTCTTATGTTGCGTTCTAATAGATTTAAGGGTCCCATTGGTGATACCAAAACAAGAGTTCCTTTTCCTAAGTTGCGAATAATTGATCTCTCGCACAATCGACTCACTGGTGTTTTGCCAATATGGTATCTGAATAGTTTTAAAGCCATGATGCATAGGCATAACAACAGTGTTGATTATGAAGCGAAATATATGATTATGAGTTCGACAAGTTCCTCCTACTACGAATCATTAACTTTGACTATGAAAGGAATTGACCTGCAAATGGAGAGGGTTCTAACCATTTTCACGACAATTGATTTCTCAAGCAATCGATTTCAAGGGGAAATTCCAGCAGTGGTGGGAAAGCTTAATTCACTCAAAGGTCTTAACATTTCTCACAACAACCTGACAGGTGGCATTCCATCGTCATTGGGAAATCTGACAGAGCTTGAATCACTAGACCTATCTTCAAACAAGCTTGCTGGGCAGATTCCAATGCAATTGGCGAGTCTAAAATCTCTTTCGGTGCTAAATCTTTCGTATAACCAGCTTGAGGGACCTGTACCTCTAGGAACCCAATTCAATACATTTCAAAACGATTCCTATGCCGGTAACCTGAGGTTGTGTGGATTCCCATTGTCAGAAAGTTGCAACATCGATGAGGCACCAGTGCCAACATCACCAACAAGTTTCCATGAAGGAGACGATTCTTCGGGTTGGTTTGATTGGAAGTTTGCTAAGATGGGTTACGCATCTGGATTGGTAATTGGTTTGTCCATTGGATAAATGGTATTCGCAACTGGAAGACCATGGTGGTTTGTAAAGATGATCGAAGGGAAGCAATCCAAGAAGGTGAGAAGGGTGAGCAGACGAGGCAGAGCAAGAAGATGAAATTAGTAAGTCTTCACTATCTTTTCCAGGATATTAGATTATCTCTAAGCAGGCAGCATGCTAGTACTTTTCACTCTCCGAACTAGTATTTGAACAGTATATTAACTTGATGTGTTTTCTGTTCAGAAATTTTATTACACTCACGGAATCGAAGCAGTCGAAGTCATATAATCTTACAGGTACAAAAATTTTCTTTGCTTTTATTTTCTAGTTCATATTAATATGCTACGACTTATTTTTTTGTTGGTAAACTTGATCAAAATTCTGCGGAAAAAATTATTTGAAGAAATAATAATGTTGATGTAGGAAATGGTGTGGGCAACTTTTATTTGTTATGTCTTGAGCCTCTATGTTGGATTTGGGAATGTTGGAAGCTTGCAACGACACAAAAATCATTCACTGCCTTCAGACAGCTATGATCCATATATGCGATTTTTGCAATGTTTATTTTTATAAGAAATTCAAATGCTACTTCAGATTTTATTAATAAGTCCCGAATCCTTGTACATCCAAATTTCATTGTCTCATGATTCATCATAATCCAATAAAGTCTTGAATACTTGTATCAATTCAAAGTTTAGTAGTGGATCAACAAAAAGAGATAAAATGTATGGGGGCTGGAGACAGGTCCTAATTTTTTTATTTTTTTTTTGGCCAAGATATCTTCACTGTTGGTTATTTGCTTGAGTGTGAAGCAAAAACAGAAAAAAATAGAGAAGAAAAAATGACTAATATGACTAGTTATTATTAAATTAGTTGTTAAATATTTATTTATTCTTATTGAGGCAATAAATTGCATATTCTTGTTTAATTTTGGGTTCTTCGTTGATAACGTTCAATTTTTATTTTTTATTTGATTTTTTTTCCACACTTTTTGGGGGGGGGGAGGGGGGGGGTTGGTGATAAAGAATGAGAGACTATTAAACTGTTGTCCAACTTGCAAGTTTTTGGATCAAATAATAAAGTTTTGTGCGTTGAGAAGTTATCTTTATGGCTGGAATGTTATTTCAAATCTAGAGCATAGCTGATGAAAATTTGCATCCTAGCAGGGAAAAAGGTGCAGCAATTGTGTCGACATTGTTGAAGTTTTCTGAATTTTCTGAAGTTAACATTGACAATGGAAGACTCATTGGTAGACATTATTCTTTTATACTAATATATAATTGAGTTCACAGCTATCCACAAAATGGGGCAGCTTTTTATCTAATTACAAAATTATCCTTATTGAAACCCATATAAGAATATTTATATTAATTAGTTATGTTGCTTCTTCAACTATCATTAATTAAGGAATAAATGTGTTATCTAAATAATCTTAAATGATGTAGTAAACAAATATTTTGAGGAACCAGACTCATTATGTCTCCTCTTATAAGTTGTATCTTTAATTTCTTACTAAAAAAATCCTCTCGGATCGAATTTAAAAAAAAAAAAAAAAAAAAAAAGGGAAATTCAACCCACCCAAAAATGTTGTTATCTTTGCCACTGAATGGGGCTAAATATGGGGCCAGATTATGTACAGATCTGCTAATATGCTGCTTCTGGATTCCTTGTTCTAACTTTTATCATTTGCATGGCAGTGGTGGCAGCAGAACTATGATTAGCATTTTGTTTTGGTGAAGCCCATCCACCTAAAATAGTTGACAGGAAGTGTTAAAGGAGAAAAGATCAGCTCAATCCAATGCCTAGGGATGTTACAATCATTTTTTATTACTAAATATTTTTAAAATTAGGATAATGTATTAATGGAATAAAAATTTTCGTTCTCTAACAATTGATTTACAAAACCGGAATCCTGATTAAATTCAAAATAATAATTATAATCAACATCCATAGGGAAAAGGAAAACGAGAATCGTACGTAAGAAAAATCATTTCATGATGGAGGAAAATTTACCTCAATTATTGATGTGTTCCTCTTAAGGAATTTTGGTCTCTTGGTACCAAACATTGCTATCACAGAACATATGTCTTGATGGTAAACTTGATCAAATTTTTTAGGGGAAAAAAAATAAAGAATGATTTGAAATAATATTATATTGTTGCAGGAAAAAATGTGTGGGTAACTTTGATTTGGTGTATCTTGGGCCATGTACGTACTTTGGATTTGGACGTAGATAAATATACCATTTTAAAGATTGTGATTAGAAGAAGAATATATATTCTAACAGAATTTTTCTGAATTCTACTGTTTCAAGACTGAAAATCGCATTTGAAGTTATTTTCCATAATGGCGATAAACAAAAGTAGCCCCATAATGGCGAGTCCTATACACGTCATCAACAAAAATTCGAAACGGAGCTCAATATCGAACGATGAACCAAAACACCAGCATTTTGGTACAGCTATTGCTCAAGATCTTTTGTTTTAATTTGCCACAAAAGTGCCAAATTTCCAAATATATGCCCTCCCCCTCCATTTATTCACTTATATGACATTCACCTGCTTAAAGGTTGAAATACTCTCATTTGTGAATCACAAGTTACACTAATTTTATTTCAACTCCAAAATTTTCCTCACACTTTCTCAACGTTAAGGTTTTATTTTTCACTTGTGTGTAACAAAGCGAAGGTGATTATATAGATTTAGACTATTCCAATATTTATTTTGGTTCCTTAAAAAACTAACTCTATGGGTCTTAAAATTATTTTTTCAATTGTCATAGTTCGTATAAAAACTATTCATCAATTATGGTGGGGTAAGGGTTGTTTAATTGAAAATTTACCCTACCAAAATCATGTATAAATCAAGTAATAGTCAAGTCGTTGACTTTTGATCTGCCTCCAGTTATTGCTCTTATAGTTTCAGTTTTCTGTAGATTAATCAGTAACATACAGTAATATATTCTAATTTGGACACAGCTAGCTTCTTCAAGGTAATTAAACATGTAATTGCACACAGCTTCTGCTGTTTCATTTTGGACTGCCTTGTGGAATCAACGTTACTCGCGCCGTTATAAGCACTCAATATAGTCTGGACTTCTAAAAAACTGGTGACAAATGAACCGACCAACTAGACTTCACAACAAGATTATGAGCTAATCTCAGTAACAAGACTTTGTGCTCTCTGAGTTAAAGAGTATTATAACTAGAGATTTGGTGCTCCGAGTCTAAAAGTATTATATTTAATTAGATTCCCCCCTTTAGTGTGGTGTGAGCAAAAGAGATGGCTAGAAAAAATTAAACTTTTAAGGTGGACTTGACTAAAGTGCGCATTAATGACTGAGAAAAGAAAGACTTGTTCTATATATCCCCTTAATTGGGACAATCTCACATCAGTGACATTCAACCTTTTTGATTCTCCCCATGAGTTCATTATCATAGCCGTGGAAAATAAGTTTTAGAGTTTTACAAGATTGGCCAAAAATATTAATTAAGATTATTGTTCCTCAATTTAACACTTGGTGCTCGAAGTCTAATAGTATTATAAAGATCGAGTTGGTGCATGCTCCCAAGTCTAAATGAATTATAATTAATCAAGATTATTCCTCCCCAATTTCAAAAGGTAGTACTGATCCAACTTAAAAGTAGATTACACATATTAATTTGTAGTAAACTAATTAAGAAGTAAATGGAAAGTCTAACAACTTGCTTAACAATCTGAAATAGAGTCAAAACTGAGGAGGGAAAATGAGTTGTGTTTGCGTAAATGACTAACCAACAAGAGTCTAACATCTCTCCGAATTATTTACATATATAAATAAATATCAAAATGGTAATTAGTTGGATACAGCTCCAGCTTTTGGACTGGTTTGTGAAAATTGGAAAAACCATGCTCCTCTTGAAGAATCAAAGTCTACTTCATACGTAAAGAAAGGGGATGATTAGTAAAGATAATCCATCAACATTAATTACTTTCGAGCGTGTTGATTGCTTTTTAGATGAAAGACTTCTATTGTCCCTAGGAGCTTAATCGAGTGATTTTTATGTATAAGTATTGAGGGCTCCGCACACATTTCCAAGAGACCTGGCTGAGTTTTGAGGGGTCCATACACAAAGATGCAGACAGCATAAGTTGAAGTAAAATGTTTATACAGCATTCAAATGAAATCAATACAATCGTGCAAGACGCGGTGCTCTAAGTCAATAAGTATTGAGGTCTCCGCACACATTTCCACAAGACCTGGCTGAGTTTTGAGGGGTCCATACACAATGATGCAGACAGCATAAGTTGATGTAAAATGTTTATACAACATTCAAATGAAATCAATATAATCGTGCAAGTGAAATCAACACATATTGAGTAGCGTACCTTAGGATCTTCACCTGCTGCAGAGAATGTTTAGAAACTTTGAGGATGCAAGGCCAGTTACACTCCCCTTATGACCTTTAAGATGGTTATGGAAACATCCCTATATGACATAAAATTTTTCAAAAAGTTCAAAGCTAAAATATAAAGCAAACTTAAACAAGAATTTGCAGGACATTGCATAACTTAAGGTGAAACAACTTATTCTAATTATAGAGATGAATAAACCATATTTGAAGCCCCAGACTATCATGGTGGAATCCCACAAATTCCACCTCTCATGGTATTCATTCCAGTTTTCAACAATAATTGACTGGAGAGATTAATTCATCATTTTGTAATTTGAGTTTTATTGAATATCTTGGCCTGTACAGCAATAGCTTGAGTGAACAACTTCCGCATGTCTTGGCGACTCTACAATGAAAGCTTTTGATCTCCGAACAAATAACTTCCGTGGTAGCATCCCACAAACATATGCAAAAGGCTGGAATTTGATTTTTTCTTGGACTGGATGGCAGTCACCTGGAGGGTCCATTAACACCATCTTTGGTTAATTGCATTAATTTGAAGGTTATTGATGTTGGGACTAACAACTGGACCCGAGCGATTTCACAATTTCTTGGAATCTCAACACACCCGAGCCATTTGAAGTTATTTCAAATTCCAGCACTTCGGCTTGGGAGAGCATATTAACAGCCAAAATAAACGAAGCTGTTTATCATTCAATTAACTAAACACTTATTTGGAGAACATTCAACTGAAAGAATTTTCAAAAAACCAGAGTCCATTAGATTCCAAAACTGGATTGTAAGGCTAGGCTATGAGACTTGGTGCCCAAAGTATAAAAGTATTTCAAAGACTTGGAGTCTCCCTTAAATTCACCTCATACTTGCACATCATATCTGTTCTTGTGATTTCATCGAGAAGACTTGGAGTCTCCCTTAAATTCACCTCATACTTGCACATCATATCTGTTCTTGTGATTTCATCGAGAAAAAAGATAATATGGATTATTTAACTTGTATTTTCAGTTTTCGGTAGATAAATTAGAAACATACAGCAATATATATTCTTATTTAGACACAGCTAGCTTCTGCTGTTTCCCTTTGCACGCGTATGTGGAATAGAAGTTACTCGCACCGTTTTAAGCACTCAATAGAAAAAGATTTTTTTTTTCCTTTTTTCCCTTATAAGGGGGGACTTAACTAAAGTGCTCATTAATTATTACTGACTTAATTTGATAAAGAAAGACTTGTTCTATACCTCTTAATTTGGTCAATCTTACATCAGTAATATTCAAATTTTTTGAGCCTTCCCACGTGTTTCAGAACCGTGGTAAAGAAATTGAATGAGTTTAGAATTTTACAAAATGGGCCACAAACCAACGCACTAACTAGATTCCAAAACAATATCATGAGGCTCTCAGTATAACAAGACAATCGATTCGGTGCATGCTCCAAGTCTAAATGAATTGTAATTAATTATGTTTATTCCTCCTCAATTTCAAAATGTAATATTGATTGATCAAGCTTACTAGTAGATTAAACAAAATAATTTGTAGTAAAAGGAAGATCTAACTACTTGCTTAACAAAGTGAAACAGAATCAAAACAGAGGAAGGAAAATGAATTGTGTTTGTGTATAATGTATGTGACTAACTAACTATATGTCTAGCTGGCTGCCACATCAGCGTATATAACAGATAACTAACATCTCCCTTAATTATCTCTTTTCGACTGGTTTGCGGAAATTGGAAAACTTAAAAAATGCTTCTTTAAGAGTCTAGTTGAGTGATTTTAAATAATTTTATTTGATTGATCACCCGAATTCGAATCTAAAAGATATAAGGAGATAAAAAAAAAATTACTTGGATATTACCCACCCGTCACTCTACATTTTTTTTTCCTTTTTTTATTAAAAAAAAAAAAAGACTTCTGTTGCTCTTGCCATTCATTGATCTCATGCATTGCGCTTCTTCGTGAAAAAAATTTTAATTAAAATCCCCTTCATCCATTGTTTTTAAAAAAGGAATTAGCACTTTGTCAGATGTGCGTAACATTTTTCATTTTGCGAAAACAAAAATAATTAATTTTGTGTAAAACGAAACCAAACGGCCATTAAGAGCCATCATTCTCAACAGTAAGGGCCATCATGGCATCATTCCCCGTCGAGCAACGTCGTCAAGATTCCACTCACCTGCTAGATTCCAAAACAAGACTTGGAGCTCTAAGTATTATATTATTAATTAATTACACGCCATTCAACTTCTATAAATAGTCATATCTCTCTTCTTGTGATTTCATCAACCAGAAAAGCAAAAAATACAAATAAAAAGAAAAATGGGTTATATAACTCAGTCTTATCAACTTTTGGTTTACCTCCTGTTATTGCTCTTTTATTCTCAGTGTTCAGCAAAACTTTGCTCTCATGACCAAAGTTCTGCTTTACTCCAATTTAAGCAGCTCTTTTCCTTTGAAAAAGATTCCTTGGACTATTTTTGTGACGGATATCAGATATCTCGTCCAAAGATGATGTCTTGGAAAGAGGACGCTGACTGCTGCTCCTGGGACGGAGTAACATGTGATTCGGCGACGGGTCACGTGATTGGCCTCGACCTCAGTTGCAGTTGGCTTCGTGGCAACATCCCTTCCAACAGTAGTCTTTTCTTTCTTCCTCGCCTGCGAGAGCTCAACCTGGCTTTCAATGATTTCAACTACTCTAAGATTTCCTCCGGTTTTATTAATCAATTTCCGAGTTTGGCACTCCTTAACCTCTCTGCCAGCAATTTCACTGGGTCAATTCCTGCCTCTCTAGGTAACAATATTACACAACTTGCTTATTTGGATCTTTCGGATAACAGTTTCAGTGGTCACATTCCATCATCTTTTTCAAATCTTCAGCAGCTTCGTCATTTAGATCTTAGGTCCAATAAATTTGTTGGTAAAATTCCGGATATGTTTACCAACCTAACCCAACTTTCTTATTTAAACTTGGCGTATAATCAACTCACTGGCTCAATTCCTAGTTCAATCTTTGAGCTTTACCTTGATTCAAACTTACTTCAAGGACTTCTAGAGCTACCACCCTTCATGGTATACTTTTCAATTTCAAGCAATAATTTGACTGGAGAGATTCCTTCGTCATTCTGTAATTTGAGTTCCATTCAATATTTTGACTTATCCAACAATAGCTTGAGTGGACAGATTCCGCAGTGTCTTGGAAACTCTACACTTCGAACTTTGGATCTCGGAATGAACAACTTCCAAGGTAGCATCCCACAGTCATTTGCAAAAGGCTGCAACTTGACTTATCTTTTCCTTGATTCAAACTTACTTCAAGGACCACTTCTAGATCTACCACCCCTCATAGAATACTTTTCAATTTCCAGCAATAATTTGACTGGAGAGATTCCTTCGTCATTCTGTAATTTGAGTTCCATTCAATATTTTGACTTATCCAACAATAGCTTGAGTGGACAAATTCCACAGTGTCTTGGAAACTCTACCCTTCGAACTTTGGATCTCCGAATGAACAACTTCCAAGGTAGCATCCCACAGTCATTTGCAAAAGGCTGCAACTTGACTTTTCTTTTACTTGACTCAAACTTACTTCAAGGACCACTTCTAGATCTACCACCCCTCATAGAATCCATTTCAATTTCCAGCAATAATTTGACTGGAGAGATTCCTTCGTCATTCTGTAATTTGAGTTCCATTCAATATTTTGACTTATCCAACAATCGCTTGAGTGGACAAATTCCACAGTGTCTTGGAAACTCTACCCTTCGAACTTTGGATCTCCGAATGAACAACTTCCAAGGTAGCATCCCACAGTCATATGCAAAAGGCTGCAACTTGACTTTTCTTTTACTTGACTCAAACTTACTTCAAGGACCACTTCTAGATCTACCACCCCTCATAGTATTCTTTTCAATTTCCAGCAATAATTTGACTGGAGAGATTCCTTCGTCATTCTGTAATTTGAGTTCCATTCAATATTTTGACTTATCCAACAATAGCTTGAGTGGACAAATTCCACAGTGTCTTGGAAACTCTACCCTTCGATCTTTGGATCTCCGAATGAACAACTTCCAAGGTAGCATCCCACAGTCATTTGCAAAAGGCTGCAACTTGACTGATCTTTTCCTTGATTCAAACTTACTTCAAGGACCACTTCTAGATCTACCACCCCTCATAGAATACTTTTCAATTTCCAGCAATAATTTGACTGGAGAGATTCCTTCGTCATTCTGTAATTTGAGTTCCATTCAATATTTTGACTTATCCAACAATAGCTTGAGTGGACAGATTCCGCAGTGTCTTGGAAACTCTACACTTCGAACTTTGGATCTCGGAATGAACAACTTCCAAGGTAGCATCCCACAGTCATTTGCAAAAGGCTGCAACTTGACTTATCTTGGGCTGAATGGCAATCACTTGGAGGGACCATTACCACCATCTTTGATTAACTGTGTCGATTTGTCAGTGCTTGATGTTGGGAATAACAACTTGAGCGGCCCAATTCCAGACTGTCTTGGAAACTCAACAAGTTTGTCTTTTCTTGATGTTGGGAATAACAGCTTCAGCAGCCCAATTCCAGAATGTCTTGGAAACTCAACACTTGGAGTCTTGGACATGAGAATGAACAAGTTTAGTGGCAGCCTCCCTCAAGCATTTGCAAAAAGTTGTGTTTTGGTAAGTCTTAACCTTAATGGCAATCTGTTGGAAGGACCATTACCTCCATCTTTCGTCAATTGTCGGCATTTGGAAGTTTTAGATGTTGGGAATAATCAGATTAATGATAGCTTTCCCCACTGGTTAGACGTTCTTCCGGAATTACAAGTTCTTGTATTGCGTTCTAATAGATTTTGTGGTCCCATCGGTGATACCAAAACAAGAGTTCCTTTTCCTAAGTTGCGAATAATTGATCTCTCGCACAATCGACTCACTGGTGTTTTGCCAATATGGTATCTGAATAGTTTTAAAGCCATGATGCATGGGGATGACAATAGTATTGAAGTCAATTATATGAGGTCGTCGAATTATTCTTACTATGAATCAATATTTTTGACTATGAAAGGCAACGACATAAAAATGGAGAGGATTTTAACCACTTTTGCAACCATTGATTTGTCGAGCAACAGATTTCAAGGGAAAATTCCAGAAGTGGTGGGAAAGCTTAATTCGCTCAAAGGCCTTAACATTTCTCACAACAACTTGATAGGTGCTATTCCATCATCATTGAGAAATATGACTGAGCTTGAATTTCTAGATCTCTCTTCAAACAAGCTCACTGGACATATCCCAATGCAACTAGCGAGGCTGAATTATCTTTCGGTGTTGAATCTTTCAAACAACCAACTCGAGGGACTCATACCACGAGGACCCCAATTCAATACATTTCCAAACGATTCCTACGCTGGTAACTCGGGGTTGTGTGGATTCCCATTGTCAAAAAACTGCAGCATTGATGAGGCACCAGCACCAACAACACCAACAAGATTTCACGAAGAAGACGATGCTGCAAGCTGGTTTGATTGGAAGTTTGCTAAGATGGGCTACGCATCTGGAGTGGTGATCGGCTTGTCCATCGGATACATGGTATTTGTGACTGGAAGGCCACGATGGTTTGTAAGAATAATCGAAAGGAAGCAATCCAGGAAGGTGAGAAGGGTGATCAGACGAGGCAGAGCAAGAGGAAGAGATTTGTAAGTGCATCTCTAAAGGCACTCAGGTTAGTAATTATTAGTTTGTCTTTTGGAATTATAAGCTGGTTCATGTACTGTTCTTTAAGTTGATAGCATGCTGATATTTTAGTAATCTAACAATTGGTTTACAAAAACCACAATCCTAACTGATTCCAAATAATTATGTTTATTATCAACATCTATAGTGAGAAAGAAAATGAGGATAATGTATCAGAAAAATCATTTCTCGATTGAGAAAATTTTACTTGAATTTTTGATATGATTGTTCTCTTCAGGAATTTTAGGCTCCTGGAAGCTAGCAGTAGAAGTCAAATAATCCTCCGGGTACCGAAATTGTTTTTACTTTTATTTACAATCCATAAAAACATGTTATCACTAAGCGTATGTTTTGATGGTAAAATAATTTGAAGTAATATTGATGCAGGAAATTGGAACAACATACTAGTTCAAAGTTTGTGAGGAGAAGAACATTCTTTATCTTTGGCTCTCAGATATCCGGCAGACTTTTGTTAAATTAGATTGTTTTAGGATTGAAAATTACATTTGAAATTATTTTCTAGCACGACAAGCCTTCAGGGGCTGGTGTTGCTTCTTTTTTTTTTTTTTTTTTGAGTGTTTTTTTAAAATCTTTTTGTTCATGGATTAGAGTTTTGCTGATTAGTAATTATAATGTAAAACATTAAAATTAAACAAATTTTCTTGTTAATAAAACATATTATTCAAAAATTATGTTTCCATTTCAAGACTCAAAATCACTTTCTATTCTATATTTTTTAAAATATTAATTTCTAGCTAATGTCAGTTAACTAAAAATTAAAACTAAAAAAAAAAGTTCTACTTAATGTCCATCTATTGTGCTGTGGTGTGGTGTCTTAACGTTGGATAGATTTAATCTTTCGAACGTTTAGGAAAACCAAAAACAGAAAGAATAACAATTTTTGCATCATCGGCAATATTATTATGGCTGTTTAGGTTCCATCTTTTAGTTGCCATCTAATCACTACTTTAAAGTATTTGATAAACACTCGCAACTGCAATTTGAAAATTAAAGCTTTTTTATCCACAATTGTCTCACTTATATTAGGTTTACTATTTTTGCCAAAATTATTATTAAAAAGCAACATTTACCGAACACTATGAACTTTTATTTCATAACTAAGGGTCATTCTATGATGCCGTGATTAAAGTTGCGGCATCAATACTGTAATTAAATATAAATTATGTAAATAAAACATAAAATTTGTAAATATAACATAAAACTTGTAAATCAACATTAACTGTAAAATAAAATATAAATTTTGGAAATAGAACATAAGACTTGTAAATGGAAGGTAAAACAAGTAAATTAATATAAAATTAGTAAAATTAATGTGTTACTAGTAAACAAAACAAAAACTTACAAATATAACATAAAACTAGTAAATCAACACTAACTGTAAAATAAAACATAAATTTTAAAAATGAAACATAAGACTTGTAAATGGAAGGTAAAACAAATAAATTAATATAAAATTAATAAAATTAATATGTTATTAGTAAGCAAAATCAAAAATTATATTCTATTCTGCATTTCTATTCTACCATTTAGGGCTCAAAACCACATTCTATTCTGCAGTTTTAAAACTAGAAATTAAAAACAAAAGTTATATAGGGATGTCACGTGATGTGCGGACCTTAGATGGACATTCACTGTTTATATCTCAGCGAAGTGTTCGTCAACCCTCATCTGCCATCAGTGAGCTTTTAATTAGTTACCAATTTTTCTGAGGGTTTAGTGAGTCAATGACCGCTCTAATTATATATTTAGTTGATGAATAATTGATTGGACGTAAAAGAAAATGCACTTGAATAATTGAAATAACGTTTGAGTCCAAAAAAGCTTTGACGTATTTGATGCTAGTTCAAATGGCCCAGAATGTGCCACGTCAACATGTGGAAACTCATCCACGTCACCAGCCTCAGTACTCTCGCCACGTCATCACTCAAGCGGTTATAACCGATGATAATTTGGATAAGAGAGCAGTTGAATTGAGTCTCTTCACGAAGGGAGAGCACCAAAGACAAAGAGAAACCAAAATGGCGCGCGCTTTGCTTCATTTGAATAGCACGGCCGCAGCCATAATGGCCAGTGCTACAAGTGCCACTAAAGAGACAGTTCTTGACAGAGCTCAGTTTCAAATGAAGAACCAAAACGCCCGCGTTTTGGTACTTGGAGGTACGGGTCGGGTCGGTGGATCCACTGCTGTTGCTCTCTCCAAGCTCTGCCCCGACCTTCAGATTGTAGTTGGCTCTCGAAACAGGTGAAATCATTAATGCCCTTTTCTTTCTGCTGTTTGGTTTCCGAAAAAATGCAAGAAATAAATGAGGGAAATTTTTCGAGCTTTGTTATTTTCTGTTATTTTTATGTTTACCTTGTTTCTTTGGTTCTTTTAAAATTTAAATTCAAGGTCATGGCTAAGGGTAAACTGCAATGCTCTTACGTGGTTCTGGAAGCACATTTCTAAACAGCCACTCAATTACAAGTGATTATCATGTCCCGCAGTTGTCGATTAAGGCTCCATTTGGTAGTGGTATTGTGCGGTCGTGGCTTTTTAAGACACATCTACTTTAAAATGAGAGCTTTAGTTATTTCATAAAAGTTTATAGTGTTTGGTAAATGTTATTTTTTAATGATAACTTTGACAATAATAGTAAAGCAAATATAGGTCAGACGATTTTGGGTAAAATTGCCTTAATTTTCAAACTGCTGTTGCAAGTGCTTACCAAGTACTGTAGATTTGTGATTAGATGGCAATAAATAAAGGAACCTAAACATTCCATAATAATATTGCCGATGATGCAAAAATTGTAGTTCTTCATCTTTTTGGTTTTCCTGAACATTCGAAAGGCAATAATGTCTGTTTTTGTTGATTGATATGCTTTGACTATGGTATGTTATTATTTTAGAATGTTGTCAAACATGCTAGTTCTTGGATGGATCTATGGAGACATGGAGTTGTGAATTCAAATAGCTATGGCTGGTATGTTTCCTAATTTAGAGTGTTTCTGAAGAAATTTTGCA
Source organism: Murraya paniculata (assembly GCA_030449075.1). NCBI lineage: Eukaryota > Viridiplantae > Streptophyta > Magnoliopsida > Sapindales > Rutaceae > Murraya > Murraya paniculata. Next base: position 991 of record JAEVFN010000162.1, on the reverse strand, counting down.
TGCCAACAGGGAAAAAGGTGCTGCAATGGTCACTTCATTGGGGAAGAATTCTGAATTTGCTGAAGTTAACATTCACAACAAAGGCTCATTATTAATGGCTTTAAGAGGTGCAATCATTCCTTGCAGACTAGATGTATCTTCTGTTGTTCCACGTGAATAATTCTTTTCTTCTAGAGTTGAAGTAAAGGAATTTTTTTTGAAGCAACTATTTTGTTATTGACAATATTTTGATGATGTTTTAGTCTGTATGTGAAATGCTGTAACTTTGCTTCTTCAGATGTGGATCTTGTGGTTCATGCAGCAGGGCCTTTTCAACAGGCACCAAAATGCACTGTATTGGAAGCTGCCATAGAGACCAAGGTGAGGAAAGGTAAATGTTGTGTTTGATTATCTCTTTTCCAAGTCCAGTTTTCTATGTTTTATCTATGTGATAATTGAAGCATGTATACAACTGGACTATGTAACCAAGATGTCATCTTATGTGCTCTTTTTGTGTCTCCTAACAGACAGCATACATTGATGTTTGTGATGATACCAGCTACTCTCTGCGTGCAAAGTCCTTCAAGGATAGAGCAATAGCTGCAAACATTCCAGCCATAACTACTGGAGGAATCTATCCAGGAGTGAGCAATGGTACTTTTATGAACATTCTTGTCCTGCAATCCGCACTTCTAGCACTGTAAATGATATGATTAAGAGAAAAATATGGATAGAGTGCCAATCTATAACTGACACGTGCAGTCTACAAATTCTTGCTTTAAAGCCAAAATTAATTGATGGCAAACTCATAGACCTGGCTCCTAAGTTCTTTAAGTTCTTATGTGCGTGCAACATATTGGTTTGAGAGATTGTTTTAGTTACTTTATAATATTAGCTTCAGTATTTCAACTAAGATAAGGCTCAAAGCTCTCTCTGACAAAGTCTTCAAAATCTTGAGCTACTTGCACTACATAATGATTCTTTCAGATCTCCAAGGGCATATCTTCCCTGA
>JAEVFN010000161.1:0-87453 GCA_030449075.1 Murraya paniculata | reverse complement strand
TCGTACAACTCAAATTCTAATTTAAATTCAATTTTATGAAATTCATACGTCCGCGCCCAAACCATTTTATATAAAAACAACGAGGAATATTATATGCACATGACATGGAAGTTGGATAAAACTTTTGGGTCTGTTTCGAGCAACTAGACTTGCACAACTCAGCTGCTAAGATGTTTGGTAAAACTCGTTGGCTCTATCTCCACAACCCAGCTAGTAGTTTTTTTTCTTTTTTTATTTTGTGATTTTTGTAATAATTGTTAAATATAAAAATTAATAAAAAATTCATTATTTAATATAATCTATAAGCTTTTCTTTGACAAATTTAACTTTTATTCACAACAACCATAGACTAAGGTCTATAGACTAAGGTCTTGTTTGGTATTTATGTGCTATAAAAGCTACCGCTGCTATTTTAAAAAAAAAAAAAGATGTAATCATGAAATAAGAGTTAGTGTTATATAGCAAATATAATTTTTAATACTAATTTTGACAAAATTAATAAAAGTATATAAATTTTTCATCATATGAGTATAAAATTAAATTAATTTAACTTCAAAGGTACAACAGTTAATATTTATTAAATATTTTAATATTATATTTTAAATTATAATTATCTAACTTTAATTCCAAATGAAACCTAAAAGTCATCAGCACCTCACTATTAAATAGGTCTTAAGCTTGGAGCCAGCTAATTTTATTCTGAAACGGAAAACGACAGATCCCATGTTCATTCATTCTTCGCAAGTCAAAGGCGAAAAGTCAAGGACCAAAATAGTTGCGTACGCGATCTCCTTAATCATATTTCTCAAATATTGTGATTAGCGCTCCGCGATCCCTCTCTTTCTCTCTCGATAAAGAATAATATTTGTTATCTAATCAATAATGTATTGAAGGACGTTTCAAATATCTAGATTCTTAATTAATTACCCCACCTATGCTTGATGCATCGTTCATTTCACTACACCTATTCTTCGATCAAATAGAAATTGGTTTAACTTATACGATCGCTTAAAATCCTGAAACCAAATCTCGCTTACTACATTAAATTGTTTCAATAAAAAATGTGAACAAGGAATAATGAACATACGTATGAGTTTTCTGTTTTGCAAAAGTTCTCATTAATTAAGCTTTCTCAGTAGCACTTGTCACGAAATCAGCCAAAATTTTACCCTGTAGACAAAGTTCACAAAATTTTAATTGATGTTTCTTATAGCTTAATTAATTAATATCTAAATTCGAAACTTCTGATATGACATAGGAAATTGTAAAATCAAAATTTAGTTTTAATTCTCTCTTTGTTGATTCATATGTTTTAGGGGAAGGTGCCATTGCTATCCATCACTGCATTGCATCATCTTCACATATTCATCTTTGTGCTAGCCGTTGTTCATGTCACTTTCTGTGCTCTAACCATTCTCTTTGGAGGAGCTAAGGTACCTAATAACTTCTCGCAAGTTGTATATTACCTTCATTATTTTTCAAAATTTTCTCCTCAATTAACTCATGAAAAATGTTTATTGTTTACTTTATATTCTAGATACGCAAATGGAAACAATGGGAGGATTCAGCTTCAAAAGGAGAACATAATCTAGCAACGGGTAATCCTTTTCATCCACCAATTTACATCTATTTACACATTCAAGAATTTTATCTTTATTGTTAAAACTTGTCTTAAAAATAATTATTAGGCCTCACCCATCACCCTAAGCTTTTTGAGTCAAATGATTTTTTTAAGAGCCCATCTCTCAAATTTGATTCCCCTTTGTATAATCTCTTTCAATTATTTATATTTTTTTCCTGACTCACTTTCGAGGTTCTATCTTTTGACCCATTTACGTGCTTCTATCTCATGTCTTAGTCCTATTTCACGTGAAGCGGATAATTAAGATTAGTCTTACAAATTATTGTTAGGCCTTTACCTATCAACATAAGCTTTTTGATCATGCAGTTTCTAAACTTTTGAGTTAAACAATTTCTCTATGTGTTAACAGTCATCTATTAGCGAACCACCTAGGTAATCACTTGGGTTCAAGTCCCCTTAGCTTGCGAGCATAATTGGGGAAGGTTTTAAAAACAGATACCTAGATAGTTGTGTTAGGAAGAGTTCTAGTCCTCTCATGTGCATGTTTCTTTTGAATATTTTATGGAAGCAAATTCGACTCATTTTGGCCAGATATCTAGGCTGCAGTAGCATTACAAATTTTTCTGATGTAAATCGTAGATTGAAATATAATACATCTATACGCAGGTTCTTAATTTTTCATGTGCTTTGCTTCTAATGCAAGTAACATTTCTGCAGTTCAGAGTCGAAGATACATTCAAGTTCAAGATCATGATTTCATCAAGGATCGCTTTCAGGGTCTTGGAAAAAGCTATGTTTTGATGGGTTGGTTGGTAAGTTCTCTTATAAACGCTCAAAATTTCCATCTCTTTATTTTTTTCCCTTTTTGAATTCCTTATGTTGCCTCTTCTGTGCAGCATTCATTTTTCAAGCAATTCTATGGCTCAGTCACAAAATCAGATTACACCACATTGCGGCTTGGCTTCATTATGGTAATTTATTTAGTGTTTTTTCTACCACTTGGATCCTTTTTATGGTAATTTGTTGTCTTAATTCATTTCTTGTTTAGACTCATTGCAGGGGAAACCCCAAGTTTAATTTTCACAAGTATTTGATGCGTACCCTTGAAGCCGATTTTAAGAAAGTTGTTGGAATAAGGTATAATTATTGGTCACAAATAAATTGCGATTTTGCTCATAGTTTTGCATGCTAACATGTTCATTAATCTATTTGTCTTCGTTGATGGATTCACAAACAACAATTTCTGATTGACTGCAGCTGGTATCTTTGGTTATTTGTTGTCATTTTCTTGCTGATCAATATCGAAGGTAAGCTGTATGTTATATAATTTATAAATTATGGGAGGATGATTCTTTCATTCCTCGTACAAAATTGAATATTATGACTCGAGTCCTTTAATAAAATTTGAATACTTCATTTCATTTACAGTATTGAACTGCTTACTAAAAGAATAATTGTTGGTAGGTAAGTGTGACCTTTTTATCATAGAAATTAGATAGTTTTCAATTTTACATGTCCAATAATTAATTTATACGTTAAAATATCACATTTAGCTTTCAGCAATGTCATTCACCCAATTCCTTAATCAGCATTTTAAATGCCATAGCATTGTGTCCATTAATTGTGCAACTCCAATTTTCTTCTGCAGGATGGCACACGTATTTCTGGATAGCATTTGTTCCCTTCATTGTAAGTGAACCAAACACACAATGCTGTTTAATTATCTCCATATGCAATTATACATTTTTGTGCATTCAGTAATTACTTTATGGACACTTGCTCTGATAGTCATGCCCTGGAATTTATTTGGTACTTTGTTTTTTCGGCCTTTCTAATGCAGCTTCTGCTTGCCGTGGGCACTAAGCTAGAGCACATAATATCACAATTAGCCCATGAAGTTGCTGAGAAACATACAGCCATTGAAGGAGATTTAGTAGTTCAACCTTCAGACGATCACTTCTGGTTTAACAGACCCCGGATCGTGTTAATACTCATTCATATCATTCTGTTCCAAAATTCTTTCGAACTAGCATTTTTCTTCTGGATTTGGGTAAGAATATGATCATCAATGTTCTTCTTGAAAAAAAAAAATTATAACCTCAAATAATGAGCATTAATTTGTTTCAGGTTCAATATGGTTTTGATTCTTGCATAATGGGACAAGTTCGATTTATCATCCCAAGACTGGTTATAGGGTAAAAATTAAAACTTCTTCACTTCCTCCCCATGTTCTGTGTTAGCTCACAATGCCTTGTATTCCTACATTTGAATGTGAAATATATTTGCTTTTTCAGATGTTTCATTCAGTTCCTCTGCAGCTACAGTACCCTGCCACTTTATGTTATTGTCACCCAGGTGAGATCATATGTAACCACTCTCATTTTTCAAAACTTGTGACATGATGTCATCGCCGTATAGTGTTCTTGATCATCATTACTAGTGTAACGTTGCATGTAACTAAACTTTGTGGCGGTTATGAAATCGGAGCTGACAAATTTTTCATTTTTAACTTTTATTTGTGAAAATGAAGATGGGAAGTTCATTCAAGAAGGCAATATTTGATGAGCACATTCAAGACGGACTTGTTGGTTGGGCTAGGATGGCTAAAAAGAAAATACAAACAAAAATGCAGCTGATGGCTCAAGCAAAGTGGGTCGTAAAGAGGAATCTCCTTCTGTAATTCATCTGCAAAAGCCAAGCAACAAGTAATCTTCAATGGAAGAAGAAGATATTTCCATCTCCAGTAGCCACAAATGAACACTTTTTATGGTCTTGGAACTTCTGAAAACTAAACCTATAATGTTAATAGTGTTTATCCTGCTGCTTTTTCGATTTTCAATTCCGATAGTCTCAGTGTTTTGACAGGTCTGTTTTTATTTTCATACAAAGATGGGAAGCACTTAAAATGCACTTTCTTATCATAAGAACTTTTCCACAGTTCTGCATTCAGATTGCAGTAGGGAAACAAGAAGAAATATAGAAAGAAAAAAACCCAATTCCTTTTGCTAAAAAATGTTGCAAGTAAATATTATCATCAAAATTTTATATTGTCCATGAATTTTACCTAAAACTCTCAACATTATGTTGCCTCGAACAACAATATATAAAATTATATCTCTACTAGAGCATACAAAAACTGTAGTGACCCATACTCAACTCCAAGGGACCAAAAACACAAACGCATGCTTCCCCATGAGTAGGCTTCCTGCTCCAGCTTTGCGTCACTATTTCAGTGCCATGTCATGAATGCCTTGGTATACAGCGAGAGTAAACTGTTATAGCTTGTATGTATAACATCACTTTTTCAGTTGTGAATCCCTCTATGCCTTAGATTAAGTGGTGTTTCTTCGTCTATTTCACCAGTTGTTTAATTGCTTTTGGATTTTGGAATTGTTGGAGGATTTGCCACCCTTATCCTTGTAGGAATTTCTTGAGGCAAGAGACTTTCGTCCCCCACGTACAGCGGCCACTGCACGTCTTCTCTGCTTCTCAATGCGCTTCATGAGTTCAGCATCATTCTCATTCACAGTTTCATTATCATCTTCCTGAAAAGAACAAAAATAAACTAACAAATCTATTTCAAAATATTCACAAAATATAGTTACTCCCAATTTTAGCAATAAAAAAAGACATATAGTTGTAATATAGAATTTATTAAGAAAGAAAGAAAAGATACAACCAACAAGCCCAAAGTTAATTGACTTCATAATTAACAAATGGGCAAGTACCTACAGACCCAAACCTGATCAAACAAACCCACAAGACAAACAAATTCTAAGACTACATAAATTCTTTAAGAAAACCCTAATTGAAAGCAGACCAAATTAAAATTAAATCTTGACAAAAAGACAAGTTTAAACCCTAATACTATGCATCCCTAAGGACTTAATCATGAATTTTAATTTTTCTTTCATTTATATCAGATCCTGTTGAAGGTTCATCATCAGCATCACATCATATTTTGACATGGAGTTACCTACAGACTACCACAGGGTCGTAAGCAAATCAAGTATCCAAGATCCAGCAAAGTGCACACTTAATGTATATTTCAAACCATGTGCGAAAGGGTAATATCCCAAGTAATACCTTGTCACCAGCATTATGCCTATCAGGTTCACTGCCTTGGCCTGCTTCAGAGTTCTGTTGATTCTCCTCACTTACACCTTCCTTTTTGCTATTTGAAGCTGGATCTTTGTGAAGCACATCCTGCATGAGAACTTACAATATCAATTCAAGAAGGTATAACACTAGATGAAAACCATACAGTAAAATTCATTTACACAAAGAAAGCAAATCAGATTGCAAAAAATAAAGACAAAACAAATATGTCTTAGCATGACTCACACTACTTTTTGAACTATAGTGCAACTTCATGACTTATATACTTCAACAGAGTTTTTTATCCCTTCATTAGATCATTCAAATAATTGAATCCTCCAGCAGGACCACTGTCACTGTCATCCTGAAGGTTGATGACTCGACACATCATATCCTGAAAAACTGCTCTTGTGATTGCTTAATTTCTATTGACTCATCCATAACTTTCCACTATTTTGATCATTTCAAACAACACATATCCTAAAAGGTTTAATCCATCCAGTCCTATATCATATGTTATAGTGCAGTTATAATCCATTACCTCAACCATTCAAATATACTACAATAGTCATTTTCCTTTCAAATTTGCAGATCACCAATTTGCCTACCATGAAAAGTCAAGACAGTCCCTCACCATACCAAGGAAAATTTTTCACAAATTAGAGTCAAATACAGAAGGCCAATATTTCACTCATAGACTACACAGAACTTCTGAGTTAAATTAAATCTCGTGAATATTTAAAGCCAGAAAGTGCTCACAAGAATTGTACCTGTTCTGCCAAGTGTAAAGAATCAAGACCATCGACATTTGTTTCATTCGTCTCAGATTCATTTCCACCATCACTTCCTTCATCATTAGAACCAGACTCCTTCTCAATACCTCCTTCAATAAACTGCATATCGAGTATTACAATGTAATGCTCTGACTTACACTTGGAAGCATTTTTCACAGTACAGGCAAAGCAATGGTCCAGAAAAATAAAAGAACATACATCATGGAATAAATGAATGACGACACCCACACCAAACAAGAGATTATAAGTACCAACACTACGCATTGTAGTTAAACATACCAATCACTATGCTCTCAAGGAAAAAGCTAGTCATATTTTTGAATTACTCTCTATCCATTCGTGATGGCCATTGGTAAAATGAGCACGTATAAAGGAACACATGATGATACATATCAGTTTGAACAAGTATTATGCATCCAGGTTATTTTCCAACACACAACTGAGCTAAAACAAGAAATCCTGGGACCTCTAAACTATCAAAAGGAATCTGATCTAGTAATCAGCAATGCAATCCAGCTATGAAGCATCCTATAATAAAATTACCATCTAGCCATCCATCCCCTTCTCTGTACATGCCCATGTGCTCAAGCACGACATGCACACGCACGCACACCATCTATCTTCATTCAGATGCATGAGCATTCATATGAATGTGATAAGATATTCACCATACCTTCTCAATGACATCCTGATCCCTTCTGGTAAACCCACTGGCAGCAAGTTCCTTGTCTAGAAAGCCAGCAGTTTTAGATATTGAAGCAAAGGAAAGCCTACTACTTTCATCTGTGTCTATGTCTGAGCCATCATCGCCATCTGTGGTTTCTTGGAAATTTAGGTGGAACCTGGGGAAAGAAAATGAATATATTATAGGAACTAGTTAATAATCAACAAATTAACATAGCTGAAATTTTGCACCAGCCAACTAAAAGTCAGGAGTCTAGGATAAAATCTGCTAAATTCAATGCGCACATTCAAGGACATTATCCAAGCTATATATAATCCATCTCATGTTCCTGAGTATGCCTCACACGAGGACAAAGAACTTAAAGAGTGCAACCCTGACAAAACTCGCTCTATTCAAATCTTAAAGAGAATAACATGGAATAGTGGTTCAATAATTTTCTTTATCTTATAGGTCTAAGCAAATCACATATTAACCCATTAGAATCAGAGATCCACCAAGTAAAGCACAATAAAAAAACTGACCTCTTTCTGAAAAATTTAAAGATGCATTCAACATCACGGTCAAAGTACCTGAAAAACATAACGTTATCAGGAATGTATACAAGATATGATACATGGAATAGTAAAATTCAGACTTAACCAATTTAATCAAGATAACCATCAATGACCAGAAATTAGATAGATATGAGTAAAATCCAGCATGCTATTAAACAGACAGTATTCCCTTACATCTGAGCATTTCTGATGTGATACAGACACCATTTGTGGGAAATCAATCATCGTTACCTTCTCATCATCATCAATCTAAAAGATAAAAATATTAAAAGATGAGTGAGATACTTGCCAATAAGCTAAAAGAGAAAGCATAAGGCATTTAAGGATTACAACATCTGCCAGTGGATGCATAAAACGCAATAGGATAATAAAAGAGAAACAACATAGCAGAAAACATAAACCCAATTCATTAGCAACGACAAACGCACTGCAAAACTAAAAATAGAAGACTGAGACCAAGCCTGAAGTGCATACCATAATGTTGAATTCATTGAAATCACAGTGAATAAGACCATGTTCCGCCAATCGAACAATAAGACCAATGATAGTTTCAAAAACAGATTCTGGATTTTGTAATTGATTCACTTGCACACTGCAACGAGCAGATACAGCTGATATAATTACCAAATATTTAAAAAAAAAACTTTAATTAATATTAAAACAGTCATAATCCATTTGTAGCTGAATAATTTTCTCCAAACTTATGGTAGTGCCTCGCCAGTTCTCAATGATAAACAGCCATCTTACTGTAACTAATTTTTCACTTCTTCATATTGTCTAACAGGAGCTAAATTCAAAGCAATATAAGAAATAAATTACTAGACTTTTGAAAGTAGAAATAGAAAGAAAATAAACAGTTGTATGCAAATTGTATGAAAAGCAAACGTATTTAGAAGTAAAAAGGGAAGTCTTACAGTGGATAGCCTTGGACTAGAGACATAATCACACAATGCCTATTACAGTCCACGGCACTTGGAACAGGGAAACCATGTTCTTCCAAAGCCTGCTCAAGCAGAGAATAAGTTTCACCCCACCATGAAATGAGATGGCAAAGCAACGAGGAAAAGTAAAATAAAATGAAAATGTAAAAGAAATCAGCAAAAACACCTTCATAAAGGCGAATTCTTTTAGAGCCGCAAGCCGGGACAAATAGAGCCAATTATAACTATTACGATGCCTCAAGTAATCACGCTTGGATTTAACAGCCCTAAAAGAAGTTCTCTCCCAGCCTATGCAACTTCATCGCTAAAACAGTACCATCTTCCCCGCGCAACCTCAAAGATATCTTGAACCAAACAAACATTATCGTAATAAAAAACTTGCCATCTATCCATGAAGAAATTGTACATAGTTAAATAAATGCATACACTTTACCAGATTCTTTTCCAACCCCAAGTTGACGTCCTACAGCCGTAAACACCCCACGATTCACCAAGGTCTTAATCGCAAGAAAATCATAACCAAGGTACGTGAGCCTAAACCATCATCTAAACACATAACAAGGGCAATCAGAAACATCTAAGAAGAACAAAATACGCTAGATTAAAATACGCATCCGACATCGATTCCATAAGACGATAAAATCAAAACTCACATTTGGAAGAGTCGTGGTGCAACAACTTATGCCTAAGCAATTCTTTAAAACCTTGTAGGTGCCTCCATGCCTATACATGCATGTGCATATAATTATGAAATATTCGAAATGAATAACTGAACAAGAATAAATAACAAACGGGGTAAGTTTAATATTCAGAAGTGAAGTAAGTACTTGAGAGAAGCAATGCGATGCACGAGTTCTGAAGGTACAATTTCATGCTGAAAGTTAAAAGAGAAAAAAAAAAGTGTTAAAAAGAATATAGACTATTATAATAATAATTCCAAAAAACTAAAATATGAGTATAAAATTAAAGAACGAACATTTCTCATGCCCATTTCAACGGCAGTGAGAACCCTGAAATCATCCTTTGAGAGATAACGTAATACGTCAACATCAAGCTTCATGGTCTGTCAAAAACAATTAAAAAATTAGTTTAGAACTTAAACACAATAAATTTTATCTATCTCATAGTTAAAAAGTTAAGTAAACTATGAAATTATAAAAAAAAAAAAAAGAGCTTCCTTACCGTACCGTCTGTTGGAAAGCGCCCAGCGGGATGTCGAAGGAAAGAGAGGGTTTTTGTTTGCACGACATAGTGAAGCTGACAAAGGAGAAAATTTTCAAGTGGGGTATTGGGCCACTGGGCCGTCGTAAAAGAAATATGGGTCCAGCCCAAATCTACTCCCCCATATATGATTTCAATTGAAGATGAGGCTGTTTGAACCCATCAATTTACTCTTTGAACTTATTATTTTGTAAAATTTTTAATTACTAATCTATGTTTTAAATAAAATTACATAAAGAACATAGAATTTGAAAAAATTAAATCAAATGAAAACTATAATTTAATTACAGCCATTTTTTGATAAACCAAATCTACTTCCTCTCCTGCATAAAGATTCATTAATGAAAAAAAAAAACATAAAATAGTTTACAGAAGAATTTTCAAAACAAAGAACCATAATTCTCTCTTCAGTTTTGCTTAAGAATTTATATTGTTTCTTATTTTCCTCCCTTCTCTTCTTCTTTACAATAAACTTCAAAGTCTGGTAATATAGAAACAAGCAAAGCAAAGAATAATTAAACCTATTAGATTTCTTGTATGTCGTGGTTATTACCCTTACACTATGAAGACGTTATTTTATATTAAAATTCTTTTATTAAAACCAATAATATTATATATGAAACAAACCATAATGGCCAGGAGAAAAACAAAAAAACCCAATTTGACCTTGGTTTTAAGAAGATGGGTCCCGTTTAGGCTTTAATCACGTCATTTAATTAAAAATAAATTGAACTCTATACGAAGCTAGAAAAGGAATTAGTTGTTTTGGGAAGGTTAGATAGATTGATGTTGTACAAATAAAGATAGATAAGTTAATAATGGATGCAAAAATTTAAAAAAATAAAAATAAAAAGAACGATATTTTAGTTGAGGTCGTTTTTGAGATTTTATTGGGGGTATAAAATAAAAATCTAATATTTGAATTTTAATGGTGGGTTTATTGAGAAAACGGATTTAATCAATAAAATTATGAGTTCAAATAACCTCATCCTTTAATTTATTTTATTTTCATTTTCATTTTTAGGTCAAGCTAGTTAATTTCATATACAAACGAGTAATAATAATGTTATGTTGCTCTGCATCTCAAATATAAATTAGTTTAAAAGGTTTTGTGTAACATTTTTTACTTTTCTAAATTAATTTTATGTGTTTTTTTCTCAAGTAGAGGTAAACAAAATCTAATTATTGTTTTATAAATTAATGCCACAGTCCAAGTCTTTTAGATCAAAGCGGATTGTCACTGCCCGATCTAAGACCGAGTGATTTTTAAATAATTTCCTCTACATAATCTCTCAGTGTAATCTTGGGAGATAATTTCATGATAGCAACCATAAAACAATTTCACTCCCAAGAAAAAGGCTGAGACAACATAGGATAATTTTGAAAAGGGAATTTCAAAGCAACAAACAATTAGGCTCATATAGGGCTGATGCCTGGACAAGATAAAATTTTAGTAATAATTTAAGCAAATTAAAGATGCATGTTTGAAATCTACACATTTGTTCCCACAACGAACAATTAAAACACGAATTCCATTACATAATAATAATAAAATCACCAACTATGAGAGACAGAAACCATGACAAAGTCCAACCCCCGCGTTCTCTTGAGGCTTATCCCACCGACAACATTAACATTCTAAGGTACTTCAAATAACGAGCGAAACCGCAAACATCAACGGGGAGTTGCAGATTCCTCATTCTTCTGCAGCACTGGCAGCACTTAAATCCACACTGAGGTCAAGAACCTGCAAAATGCATTGAGTAAGAATTTAGATGTAGGGACATGAATGGAATAAGCCAAGTAGTTTTTATCACCACAATATGAATATCTTACCTTTCCGGTTATCATGGTATACATGTTCAGTACATCTGTGACAGTTGACTCAAAGTGTGTTGTGGCATCATAGCTCTGAAAAATTGCAACCATTTACAATATATACAGAATATATACAGAAACACGGCAATCAAGGTCATTGGAACCATATAAGAAACTTGAGAAATACTCACCGTTGAAATAAAGCAATTGTCCAAAGAAGGTTCATTAACTGGTTCATATCTGTCATATATATCATAGAATATTTCATCGACTGGACCCAAAAGATCAATTCCAGACTTAAGTTCAGTCTGAGGATGATCAGTCTCTGCCTCAGTCGATACGAATGCAATGAATTTGCCCTTTGGAGCAACATTGTGGGAGTAGGAACAACAGAAAAGATACCTGCTCGACCACAAAAAACACAAAAATTACCATAAAATATGCAAAGAAACACTACATCAAAACCTTAGTGCACAAAACTTCCATTTGGTTTTTGACTTGATTTATTGCAGTTAAGGCAAGTGGCAAGGGAGTTACAAGTCCATTCAGAGGATTAAATGCTAGAACGAACAAGCAGTACAGGTAATGTCATTCCATCTACTTAGAATAAGAAATCTTTCTCAAAAATATTTCAAAAGAACTCACATGTCTGATCTACGACCCAACTGTTTTTGTGGAAGTATAACCTGCACTGAATGAGAATCAGTGGTGTTTGGGATTGGGTGGCTCATAATGGCGATTGCCCCTAGCAACCCTCCCAACCTTCCTCACCTGTTCAAAAAGATACCATTTTCTGTAAATCAAGAAATCTTCGCTAAAAGTCTTCACAATTGATTAGATAAAAAAGCCAGAGAAGAATCTGGGTTCAATGATACACACTCTGCATTTCTGCTCATAATTGTGCTAGCATTTACCAGCTCACCATTGCAAGATCAAATTAGGTATAATTTGTCACAAGTAACCAACTTTTGCCCCAGGTTCAAAATGACTTGGGGCAGGGCGTACCAAACCCACTACATACAACACCACCACCGGCTTGCCTGAATGCTCAGATGCCTTGAAAAAAATCTAAAGATTTGCCTCACCAAGAAGATCAAAATAACACCAATGAACATTACAATGATTACCTTGTTGGGCAAATAGGAAGGATCACAAACAACTTTCTTGCACTTTGCAGTTTCCCCTTCTGACGTGACACCAGTTACTTTACCTTCTTCATCAAACTCTACCTGGCATTTGAAAAACACGCCAAACAACATCCAGCTTGAAAAATTAAAAAAAACAAATCACAGGGATCTTCATAAAAGAATAGGGTAGTAGCAAATTGAGAAGAACAATAAGGTACCTTGCACTCAGGTTTATTCAACATATACGTCCCACCATAAACAGCACTAAGTCGAGCAAAGGCCTAACCAAAATGAAAGATACAAAGAAAATTAAATTTAGTGAACTAATTTTAACTTTGATTGCAGGACCATTTTTACACCATAATTTATATGTGAGTGGGAGATGTAGACCTGAGGCAGCTCTCCAAGCCCATACAGCGGGTAAATGTATGGTGATCCTCCTTGAAATCGTGCAATAGACTCTGCATATAACTACCGCACACAAAAACCGGTAAGGATAAAACTTCAGGACGTCCATGATATAATAAAAACTTGCAATTGACAATAGTTAAAGAAGAATAAAAAATCAAATGCTGTTTGGACCTTCATTCTCTTCACTGTATCAAGAGCAGGTTCGTTCAAGTAACGATCATCTCTATGAAGTGCCAATGCATGACCAATGAAGTCAATAGTGTTGTCATCAAGACCATACTTCCTGTCAAAATGTCAGCAACATTCTAAACAAAAGATATTGGGAGGCTATTAAAGTATCTCCATCAATGTGTTGAGTAAAACAGCTTAATATCACATTTCTTCTTTTCATTGAAGAATAATGGATATCAACATCAAAAACAAGCAGAAAATTTATAACTTCTACCCAAGAACTCAGTAACAACTCGATAAATAATGAAAATTTCATTGTGCAAGATATTCAAAGTCATTGTTTTATTCTCATTTGTATAAAACTATGCAAAAAAATATCTTGCTTTCAGTCTAGCTAGTGAATAACATACAAAACATCATGTACTCTATTAAACATATCTACAAACAACATCTGAAACAGAGAAATAGAAGTTCCTGGGGACATTTAACATCACCTATATCAGACTTTGGAATATCAACTCATCATGATAAAAATCAATGCAGAGAGACATAGCAGTAACAAATAAGTGCAGAGGCTTACGCAATCAGCTCTTTAGTGGTCACTCTGGTCAAGTCCATTCCCTCGTGTGTTTTGGGATCATTTTCATCATAATCTTGAACATAAATGAAAAACTTGCGTGCACGGCGCTTCTCAAAAATACCCATGAGTGGTGATTTGAGTGCCTCCATATCAGTGCTGGCACCTTATGGACCTATAGCAGCAGGTTTACATACCAGCAATTCAAATTACAATCAAACATATATATAGAACCTAAACAAATGAAAAATTCAAATATGCCAATTTAATATTATACCTTTCCTTATTATAGACGAAGCTGCCATCCACAGCTTTGAAGTACAGATACTTTGTAACATCAGTATGAATGAGGACACGAACAAGAGTTCCATTGCCATCATAAACTAGCCAAAATAAGAAAATCAGTAGAATACAAGCAAGTTTTAAACGAAGACAAACAATGTTCTGTATAGTCAATTAATGATGACACAGAAAAGTGGTGAGGGAAAAATTCACCTTCGGGATCATGTCAACATTATAATCCCTACTAGAGCCCAAGTGAGCAGGAGGTTGTTCATTTCCCCTAAATCTCTGCCAAAGCTGTTGATGAATAAAGTTAACAAAATTGTCTGATGCATAATAGTGAACTGGAAGCACATTAAAATGTTAATGAAAGGTTCAAGTACTCAGACCTGAATGAGATTGAGTGATGATGACTCTCCCCCATAATAGTCATTCCTGTCCATGTGCAGGACCTACACACAAGACATGTAAACGAAAAATTCAAAACAAAATGAAAAAGCATAATATTTTAGATTAAATGCACAGCTTTTAACAAATAATAAATGTAATAGAGAATTGTGCTATACACTAGTAAACAATACACAGCTCTTACGCGTGCACAAATAGGACAGGCTCCAAAAAGAAATGGAATTTATTAAGCTTCCATGAGAAAGGAATCGTCTTCCGAAAAACATTTCCGCTCGGAGAAGAAATGTGTAAACTTATCAGGTAAGTGAACGACCATTACTCACATTGTCGTGCATAAATAAGTGCAATAAAATTCATTTGCCGAAATTAATCAACTATTTTAAACTCAATTACTTACATAATGAAAATCAATTAATCAAACAACAATAAAAAATAACTTATCAACTATAACAACTCCATTTAGATTCTTAACAGAGACTAAAATCCCACTCAATTCTTCCGCTAATCACCACTCTTTAATTCAAATTAAGTACACAGATTTGCATAATTAAAAAAACCAACTGATCTAGACAGCTTAAAAAATAAAATCTTTAATCAACGAACATCAAACAATGAATGAGATCGAATCAGAACAAACAGATCCATCAGATCAGAAACACGCACAGATAACCAAAATCAAGTTTAGAACAAACCCATGAAAGAAAATCACAACAAATCATTGAAAAAAAAAAATCAAAATCCAGAAATTGAAAATGGATAATAATTGAGTAAAAAGCGAATAAAAATTTAAGACCTTGAGGCCGTCAACAGAGAGGAGACCACTGAGGATGCATTCTTTGAGACCGGTTCCCAAGACTATAACATCATACTCTTCATCCATGTTGACGATTTGATTTTGATTTTTGATTCAGAGGGTTTTGTGGGTTAGGTCAAGGTGAGGGGAGTGATATTAATAGAAGCAAAGGAAGGAATTTTTTTTTTGAAGAGGAAGGAATTAAAGTGACAGAAAGAGGTGCTTTGTTTGATAAATGGGAAATTCCAAAAGAATATCTTCCAAAGTTTGCCTTAATTCATTTTGCCAAATAATTGTGTCTCTTTCCTTTTTTCTCCCTTTTAATAATATTCTAAATTTAAAATAATATTTACAACTTTTGAAAAAAAAAATTACACAACAATCTACTAAATTCATAAATTTATCTTTTCCATCATAATTTATATGATCATAAATTTTTTTTGTCTATTTTCTTACCATGAAATTGTTATTCTAATTAAAGCATAAGGATGTTTCTACCTTTATATAGTAATGAGTTGAATAAATTACGTAAAATTATTTATATATTAATTAAACGTTTACTCCTTTCGTTTTCTTTCTTCTTCTTCTATTTTTCCCCCCTTTTAAAGATTTGATTGAATTCAAAGGAAAAAGCATCAACTAATTCACTTGTATTTTATATATTGTTTCATAAATAATTAATGACTTATTTTCAGTTAATGACTCAATTATAATTTATTTTGTCTTTTAATAGTACACACAAAAAGAAATGAGTTATTGATGGCAAAATGATTGTAACTTCAAACCAACCATTCAAAATCCTAACAACTTGTTCTTCTCCTTCTTAAATTTGTTATTTACTAATTTTTTTTTAAGTATGTTTTACATTCATTATGCATGGTGAAGCATAAACTTTAACTTTTAGAGTGTTAGTTTCATAATTTGGATAATCTATGACCTTTTTTTTTTTTTGGCAATATCACATACCCTCATTGAACTTATTTTTCAATAAACATTTACACATTTTTTTTTTAAGTGTGTGTATACGTACATATGCACATGCATTTTTACTAGACCGTTAGGATATGAAATAGATGAAGATAATTATGTGAATAGACTTCTCTCTTGTTGTGTGTGCACACGAAACTATAGCAAATTACATTAAATTTTTATTCTTTTTAATTTAGATAATTAAATATTTATTCACCAATTATTTGGTTTTTGAATTTAATCCGACAACAATAACCTATAACAAAATCAAACCAAACCAACAAAGTTATCATTCAAACTTAGATATGATGGGCCACTCTTTGGGATGGAGCCTTTTCAATGTGCAAAGTCTAACCAACCATTTTGGGCCCAATTGGCCATAGTTGGGCCATCCTCTTCAAAGCATCCCACCAAATCACACAGAACACCTAAACTCCACCGTCATCCTCCCAAAAAGCCTAAAATCTTTTACACACATATGGACCAAGACTTTGGCAAAACTCCAATAGTATATTTATTTATTGAGAATAGAAATAAAAATTAAGAAATGAGAATGAATGATATGTATATTTATTTAATAAAGATGGAATGAGAATCAAATGATAAGTTTCATCTAAATTAGGAATGATTATTAAAGTTTTAATTCCTATAGAGAAGGTGGGAATGAGAATTCATTCCTCAAAATAACTATATTACCCCACTTAAATTTTAAAATTCTTTTATCATTTATTTATTATTCTTATTATCTATTATATATTTTATTATATATTTTATTATATTATTTTATTTTTATTATTCTTATTATTATTATTATTATTCTTATTCTTATTTATTATTCTTATTATTTCTTATTATTATTATTATTATTATACTAGTATTATTATTATTACTACTATTAGTATTATTACTACTATTAGTAATTACTACTATTAGTATTATTACTACTTATTATTACTACTATTACTATTATTACTACTATTACTATTATTATTATTACTATTATTATTACTATTATTATTATATTATTATTATTATATTATTTATTATTATTATTCTTATTATTATTTATTATTATTATTCTTATTATTATTATTATTCTTATTATTATATTATATTATTATTGACTAATTGTTGTTTTTGTTGTTATTCTTAATAATAATAACAACAATAGTTGTTGTTGTTGTTTTACTAATGACATTAATCAACTAAAGTTAGTTTAGTAACTTGTAACAATCCATTCCGATTATAAGATAAAGTAAACACATCAATAGCAATATAGTTCATTCCTATTTCGATTTCCACAACTAAAGTAAATAATTTATTCTGATTTCCATTCTCCATTCTGATTCTACACTATTCCGATTCCACTTCATTTCCATTATAGTTCATTCTGATTACTGATTAGTAAACGCACCACAAATGTATTAGACATAATTTTTATTTAACTAATCATTTTTAAATAATTGTATATTTAACATTATTTATTAATAATAATATTCTTATTATTAATTATTAACATTATTATGTTAAAGGCCAAACTAATTATACTACTGTTTGAAATTAATCAAATTTCAATATATCAATAATAACTTGCATATTATATTAATATCATTTAAAAATATCTATATATTTTTTATCATGTTATCGAGATTGAGGGTCACTTTGGTAATATTATTAGCTACATTATAGAAATAATCAATTCTAAAGATAATTAGTTAAACATTTGATAAAATCTATTTTTAGAAGTGCCGAAGTTTTCAAAACAGTTGTATGTCTAAAAAAAATAAAAACAATGTATGTGTTAGTAATCCTACTGTTATACTGCTATAAAATGTAAATTTCTAAAGATATAGTATTGAATAAAATTTATTTACACATTATAAAAATGTATATAAAATATTTTATTGTCGATTTATAATTGAATAACTGATAATTAAATAAATATTTTAATTGTTAATTTTATTTTAATTTTGTTATCTCAATATAATTAGTGATAGTAACAATCTCATTAAATTTTATTTCCTAATTAATAAGGATATTTTTAGTTTTTATAATATATATAAAGATATATAAAATTGTATTAAATATAAAACTGATTCTCAAAATCAGATTTTTAAATGCTTACCCCCTTGCCGTTTTTCAAAATCTATTGTAGAATTAGATGATTTTTCCAAAAGAGATTAAAAAAAAATTTACCGAACACTCAAATTAATTTTTAACTTTACAAAATCACTTTTGAGCCTTTGAAAAACAATCTCAAATGGGTTTGAATCTTCCTAACATAGTTCTCATTAGTATTTACTATTTATATTTTTCTAATATTCAATAAGTTAATAGCAAAAAGTTGTATCATATTGTCTTAATATGATACTAGATGGTGTAAATTGTATGGTAATTGTTACTCCACACTTCACCTCATCCCACTCCACTTTAAGTCAAACTAATTTCTTTGAAAATCAAACTATCCTTTGGATCATATATATCGTTTAATAATATCAAAGATTTTTAGAGAAACGTGAGATAATAGTCATAATACTCATTTAGTGGTGAGTATTCACCATACTTATATCGTATGTTTGGGCTTTTCTGAAAAAGAAGAAGACATGGACATTTGTTTATTAATCATCAAAATCTTTCTTTAAAGATGATGTGATTATGCAATTTCAAATCTTTTTATCAACCACTAAGAAGGTCTCTATATGTGATGATGTTGGCCCATCACCTCATTTCCGTAAAATTTATCATGTTTTCAGAGTAAAATACAAAAGATTGATTTTAGTTCCCACTAACTTGGACATTGCCAACCAAGTATAAATTTGTGGGCTCACCGCCATGATTATTATAATGCACAATGGACAGACTGTTTTGCCCCTTTTTGTTGCTTCATTTTCTTCCCCATGGTATTTCTTTTACAATTTTTTTTCATTCCCCATAGTATTTTCTTTGAACTTTTGAAGAAATGAAGAGGAAGAGAGCATCTCCCACATCTTTTCATTTATCGGGTAATAAATTAAGATCCCCCAATTATATGAACTTCATATTGTGTTCTCCAAAAGGTGAGAAGGGCAAAATCTAAATTTACATTTAATCCTCCTATATTTTTTGTGGTCAATTAAAAGAAATAGAATAAGAAACGCTCGGCCAAGCTTCTGAAGATAATTTGAATTTTTTAAAAGAGTAATAAATTTTTCAAAATTAGAAAGAACTCTTTTTATTTCACAACTAATGTGGTTTAAAAGTCACAACATAATAATACCAAAAAAAAAAGTCTTAATCATTACTTATAACCATATTTCATCTCTCATTTCTATGTTTTATAACGTATGCTCCAACTTGTACCATTCTCTTTAATTGTATGAAGACTCAGGTGCTGTTTGTTTTTTTGTCTGAAGTCTGAATTTAACTTTTTTTTTTAGATATTTACTTATTATAGGTTGTTTGTTTTTTTAACTTATTACTTATTATCATACAATTTTATTTCAATAGAAAAAGTAGAAAAATTCCACTTTTATCTGAAGTTTAAAATCTAAATAGAAAATTTTAATTTCAAATCTTAAAAATACCTTTAATAATTCATGTATTTCTAATATTATGTATAAACCTAATTTTTTGTATTATCCTTGAAGTTATTTTTTTTAATTGCTTAAAATTTTTATTCACATGGTAACATTAACTAAACTAAAATATTGAACAAATCAAATTATGTCCATTGTGATGAATCAAAACTAAAGCAACAATATTGACTTTATAATAAAGGTTGATGTTATAATTACATTTTTTATTACAAAATTAAATTAAGATTAACAATGAAAATATTTTTTTTAATGCTATCAAACTAATTAACTTGTGAAAATTATCAATTATGAAGAATAAATATATGCACCACTTAAAATGATATTTATGTTAAACAACTAATTTTTAAACTTACCTGTTCAGATGTTGAAAAAGAAAAAATAAACATGTCATTTATATATTTTTATTCAGATCTATTTAGATTTCAGCTAAATTCAGACCTATTTATATTTCAGATAAAAAAACAAACGCAACCTTATTGTGGTTCCTTATTCCATCAAATGGATATGTTCAACTTATTCGTCAAAGATCGATTTATAAATAAATATACAAGAATATGCAATATAATAAAATATGAATAAGTTTATTTTAACTTAATTTTTGTGACATAAATTTTGAACCATTAATTTTATGTAATTAAATAATAGATTTTTAAAGTCAGAAATATCATTTAATGATGTCAAATCATCTAATATTGATAGTGTAAAATTAATAAAATATTTAGGTAGTGTTTACTTCTCAGATTTAATTGAAAGTCCTGAGGAGTGAGAATTTTGAAAATGAGAGCATGGAATAAGAATTAGAATCAATTTTTTCGTGTTTATTTTATCTTGAATTGGGAGTGAATTCTTTTAAATTACAGTTTTACTCTAATTTAAAGAATTGTAATTTTTAATTACAAAGTGAATAAATATATTTGTAAAATAAACTATTTATTTTATTATTAATATTAATTTTATAAATTAATAATAATTATTAATATTTTTAATTTTGTAAATCATAAATTTTTTTTATTAATTTTTAATTTTAATTATGTAAATTAAAAATTATTGATAAGAGCAACACATGACATATCATTATTAAACACACGACATGTTATTATTAATACAGTAAACAAATAATCTTTGCTTAGAATAAACGAGTTATTTTTATTAATTATTAACATCAAATAAATATAATGCTACTAAATTAAATAAATATATAGGAATATTATTAATTCTCTATAAATATAATAATATTATTTTTTAAATAATTTTAACTTAAATTAAATTAATTATTATTTTTAACTAAATATAATAATATTATATTTAAACAAGTTTATATTATTATTTTCAAGTAAGTTAATATTAGTTATTTTAATAAATATAATTATATTATATTTAATAAATAAAGGATAAAAAAGAAGAAGTAGGAGTAAATTTCTACTCCCACCTCCCTTCAAAGAGAGAGAATCTCACTCAACACTTTAAAAATGAGTGGGATGTATAAATAAGACTCTCGCTCTCTTTAAATAAATAAATAAATAATACAACAGAGAAATTACTTCACGGGAGTGGAGATCCTACTCAACATTTTAAAAATGAGTGAAATATATCAAGTAAAATTTTTATTTCCCTTCTTAAATAAATAAATAAATACTATAATAAAAAAATTCACATAATCTACTCCTACTCTTACAAATAAACACATCATTAATTAAAATAACTTCACATCATAAATAATTGTTAATAAAATAAAATTTAAAAAATAAGAGAAAGGTGAAAGAGGACAAAGGAGAAGGGGGTGGACAATACTGGACATTGGGCACTTGGACGAGAGAGAGAGAGGAATATGTGTAATGATTGTACTGGGAGTGATTGCATGGATGGGCCCCACTCCATGACATCTCCTTTTTTGTGACTCTCATTTTCATGCCCTCTCTCCTTGATATTTTCTTTTTTTTTTTTACAAAATATTTTTTTATTTTATTCACAATTATTTAATTAAATATTCTCTTTCTCCGTCTCTCTCAAATAATTAATACACCTTACCCTTTTCCAACTTAACAAAAAAAAAAAAAAACTCAAAAATAAAATTAAAAGAGATTCAACATCACAGAAATTTAAAAAGACAATAACGTATGAGTACAAAATGATTTATATTTTCTCAAATAAGAACATAGTTTGTATATTTATGTCAATAGGACCCCTATCCCATAAAGAAATGACACAACTCTCAAGTAAACAAAACAACATTGAACCACTATGCAAGTCTTGTGACCGTGGCCATCACAACATGCATTATTATATGTACACAACACATTTATGATGACGTTATGTAACTAGCATATACATAGTAATGTATGGAGCATGATAGTGGAAAGATATAATAGTGTCAATACTATTTAAGTATTTATTTAGATTTTTAATATCACAATATTCTAATAAGTAGTACAATATTTTGAAATTATACTACATGATTGTCATTTGAATTTCACTAATATTAGAGCATGTGATGAATATAAAATTAGAATTGATAACAAAAACTTTCAAATGTAATATTTTAGTTAATTATAAAGATGAAATAGTAATAAATCTATAATTTTTTTGAAGAATAGCTTAATTGATTAATTTATTATTGTGAAAATAAAGAGTCAAACTAATTACTTTATTTAGGGCTGGGTAAAATACTCGATCTGATCAAATCTGATTTGAAAAATATTAAGTTTGGATCAGATCGAATTGCTAATAATATCCAATCGAATGCATTTTTGCCAACCCGATCAGATTGTGATCAAATTAGATGAAACCCGATCCAATATGAAAATCAATAAAAAATTAATGAAATTAAAACTAAAGAGCCCCCCGCACACATGTTGCACGTATAGCCTTCCTCACCCTCAGAATTCACAAACACACACACTCACACAGCCGATAGTCTCCCTCACTCGACCTCAAGGCCTCAACTTCTAAAGATTAAGAAACACTCGCCACTCTTCACGATTTCAAACACCCACACACACATCAGAAAAGTAAGCGGCAGCCAGCCACCAAACACAGCATAGTCCATAAGTGTAGATGTACCAACCCAATTTTATCGGCAGTCACTGCCGACGCCAATAAGATCTACTGCTCCATGCTGCCGCCACCACCACCACCACCAAATTCCTCCAAGCTCCATTTGAACCCAGCAAAGCAATAGTAAGGCGGCAATCCAAATCTCTTTTGAAGCTTTGATGGTAACATATTATATATTGTATGTTAAATTGTTAATTGGTAATTGTTGATGTATGTGCTTTTAAATTTTAATAATAAAATCAAGAAAATTTTTTTTTTTTTTGGCTTAAGTGTTAATTGACGCGAACCCAATTAGAATTATATTTAATTCGAACTTGATCCGATCTGAATTTAACTCGAATCAGATCGGATTGAGTTATAAGCTTAGTTTAAGTTCGGAAGAATTTTTGTCTAATTCGACAAACCTAAAACCCAATTAGATTAATGCGAACCCAATTTTACCCGGTGCTAACTTTATTATCTTGAAAATAAGGAGTCAAACTTACTAGTTTATTACCATGAAAGTAAGGAGTCAAAGTGTCAAAACTTTCAAATTTAAGTGGACACGTCTATTTTGAGTGGGATGGGATGGGATAGAATCGGGGACCTATTTGATAAAAATGAATAAGCTATGTCCCTAATCATGAAATTATAGAACAATAGGGCCAAATTGTTTTAATCCCATTAGAAAATAGACAATTATTTTGGTATCTAAAATTCTCTCCTCTCAAAACCACCCAAAACAGAGTGGGTTTCTCTCTCCAGTCTCCCCTCTCTCTCAGTTTCATCTGTCTTCCCATTTCTCAATCTGGTTAGCTCCATTTCTTTCATGTATCGCCGTTTCTATATATATTTTTAATCTGTTTTATTAGATTTTATCAAATTTTTGACGTAACCTTTTCACAGCTAATGATTCTTTTTTTTTTCCGCAATTGCTTTGTGTAATCATTTTCTACTTCTGGGTTTGTTTATTCATATATTGATGCAAATTGGTTTTTTTTCAGGGTTGTTATTGGTTCAATGAAAATTTGCAGTGAATTTTATGAAGAAAGGGATATCTAGGGTTTCGTAGTTAATGGAACTTTGGTGGGTCTGAGTTGTTTATTCATTCCGCGTTAGATTTCATAGGTTTGCCTGCTTTGATAGTTTTGATGATTGGTTAGGGTTAATTCAGATCTTTTAAAAAGAACAAATTATGATATTTGTTGTATAAGTATCTTCTTTTTTCGGTTTGTTCTTTTTGGTAATTGGGTTCAGTTTGCTTTTTTGCTTAAGGATGATATCGGGGATACTTGAATGACAAAAGGAATAGAAGGAAAATAGGGTATTCAGAGATTTTGGCAATAGGCATTTGTTTTTTGATGGAATAGGGATTTTGAGGAAGGAGTCTTTTTGAAAGATATAAGGTGTTTGACGTTGGTTCTTTTCAATGTATCAATTGTTGTTTGATAAGGATTGCATTAGGAATTTTTAGATTTTGGAGGATTGGCAGGGCTGTGTATAGGTTAAGAATGGTAAAAGAGAGATTTTTTGTCTCGAAGAACGATAATATGTATTTGGAGGATGGGATTGATCATGAAGAACCCTTTCGTACTGAAATGGAAGCTGACGAGAATGAGATTGGTACTCCTACAAATGAAGTTTATGGTTTTACATCGGAAGGAACCGAGGGAAGTAATGTTGTGTTTTCCAGAGAAGCACCCCTTATTAGTAAAGAGTCAAGAATATCCACTGGTTGTAGTTGCAGTGCAAAGAATCTGAAATCGAAGAGGGTAGTTGCAACTGATTCTGATTTTGCTAAGGAGAAAATTGGGCATGAAAAAAAACTCAGTAAATCTGAGAGGGTTGAGCTGGGCAAGATGTTTCAAGGTGCAATGAGTTCGCATGATTGGGAACTTGCGGAGAGTCTGATTTTATTGGCAGATCCACAGACCCTTAATGATGCATTATGCATTACGCTGGACTCCATTTGGTTCTTGAGCACGCAGCAAGAGCTTCATGGAGTGATGGGATTAATCAAGAAGATAATTGCTAATGGTGCTTATGACTTTACAAGAGCAGCCCTCAGGACTTCATTTCTTGCTTCATGTGTTTCAGCTTGCCAGAGCAGAACAATGAGTCTTCAAGACACAGTAACTGTGATGGCCCAGAGGTAATCAAGTTCATACTTTTTAGTATAGATGGAAGTAAAGTTTTTTTCCTTGGCTTTTTTCTTTTTGTTTGGTGGAATTGATCAGACTTTTTAAATAGACTCTTTGAACAAGAAACCATGTAACTGTGATGGCCTGCTCAATACATGTATATTTCCTTGATTAATCTATAAAAGAAACCAGGCTGTTGTTTCTTGGTTTGATGGGTCTATACATTTAGTGAAAAAGCTTGCTTTGTATGCAAAGAATTGAGAGAATTGTTGTGAGTTTGGAGAAAAAGTGGAAAAGATACTGTAAAGAATTAGAGTGGGAAAAAGATAGAAAAAGAGAAGGCACAAGGCTTGAACAATAAACCACGTGAGTCAATGCTACTTCAAGTAAGACCATGGAAAATAATTGATAACATACGTACTTGTAAACTCAGAACATGAAACTAGCCACTTAGAATGCAATGGATGACTTGAATCAGAAATCAATTCTAAGCAACAGAACTTCAAATGCACTATTCAAACTATAGATTGATTTGTTTTTTGACTGATGGATGCATAATTATGCAGTTCTCACCATCCATTGCTTGCTAATGTGTGAACGTGAACTAATAATACTTAATACAGAAACTAGCAATGAAATCCTTTGCTGGGATTGCTTTATCAAAGATTCCATCTTTTTGCTCTGTCTCCCTCCCTGTTGCAACTGTTTTGTTTCTTTTCGTGGTTTTGAGAATTCTTTGATGGGGAAACGTGAATAGATGGTTCTTGACTTCTGTCGTAGATGTTGGATAAAATCCTAGCTTTTATTCATTTCTATTATAAAAACCAATCGTTTCTTTTATCCCAAATGAAGGCAAAAACAGTTGGTTTTTGTGTGTATACCTGTTGACGTGCTTTTGGAAAAATATTTACATGCAAACATACAAGTAGACATTCATTGCATTGTTCTTGTGAATTGGCATCTACTTTTGGGAAGATTTTCTAGTTGAAAATATACTCCCTTGTGTGAAGAGGGTGTGAATTGTATCTGCACTAAACTGCAGGGAATGACAATTGAGTTCTTGTTCACCCTTAGAATTCATTTGATGTTAGCACATCAAATTTTTGCAACATCTGATGTTTTATCAGCATATCTATTAGAAGTTAGGACATTTTTGTTAGCATACTGTTGACTTGCGTGTCTACTTCATTGTTGCATCTCACCAGGCTCAATGAGCGTCTCCAGGAGTGCAATGGAGATGAGGTACTGAAGGCAGAGGCTGGTGCTAAGGTTCAAAAGTTTACTGAATGGGCTCTCAGATGTATTGGCTTCCATTCTCGTTGCAATGACAATTGTGATGCAGTGAGTCACAGTTCAGCTGTTGAGATCCAACTCCAGTTATCCGCATTTAAGACATTCCTAGACCTCGCAGGCAATCAACTTACTGGAAAAGATTTCACAGAGGCATTTGATGCTGCCTGCTTTCCTCTTACCCTCTTCTCCAGCTCTTTTGACCCTGGTTGGGCATCTGGGATATCAGCTACTGTGATACAAGGACTACTGGGTTTGTTGGTGGAAGGTGGTGCGGACAATGTTAACCAGTGTTTCCTTGAAGCCTCACGATTTGGGAGTACAGAACTTGTTCGCATTTTATTGCAGGTAGATATATTCTTTCACGTAAAGTTTTACTGTTAACTTATACAACAAATATGTTTCATCGAATTGGATGGTTCTAGCAGCATATGAACCATATCTTTTGTCAGAAATAGTTTGAACACTTTTATAAGCAAATTTGGTGCTATATGGAGCATAACCAAGTTACATGTTAGTACATTAGAGGTTGAAACTGTTTCGTTCCTCACATGAAACGTATAGATTTTCAAATTTAACAGCATATAGGACTCTTAGCTTAGCTTCACTCTGATTTTTCCTTGTGAGCTTTTGTCAGATGATCCAATAAACTTAGGAGTTCATACAGGGAAAGTGAACGCAAATTACTAACATTTCAAATCAAGAGTTTTTGTCATGAAATTTGCTTCCCCCTTCCCCTGCTAACTTTTACTGTTTCTGTCAAAGTATGGGTTAATAAACTGTTCCATCTGGAAATATTTGTCCATCCTTGAAAATTTGACACACACTATTCACCGCATCTGTTGATGCCCACACATGCATGAGTGTTCCACTTTCTTCTTAAGAAGAAAATTTAAATACTGTGTTAAAAAAATTTGTGCTTTTCATTGCATGAAACTTGCTTTGTGATCTATAATTTGTTATGCTCTCACGAAGCTTAATTAACATTTTTGTTCATGATTTTCCTTTGCTATGCTGGATTTACTTGATTAGATTGCCCAAAGGAACAGTTTGGACGTTGATGTCGATCTAGCCTTGGGTTTTGCTTCACATTATTGCAAGATTGGTACAATGGAGTGTCTGGTGGAAGAAGGTAATGCTGTGGCTTTCTTGGGCCCTTTGATGAGAGCAGCTGAGAGGGGTTGCATGCAGGTTGTCCAGTGGTTTGTGAAAAGGGGTTGCCGCGATATGGATCTCTGCCTTGCCCTTACAGCTGCCACTTCCAGTAGCCAAGTTGAAGTTGCTGCCTATCTCCTCCCTCATGTCCCTCAGCATGTCCTGGCAGCCCTCAGCATTGAGATTCTCAAGGCTGCTGGTGAAAGGAGTGGTGGTTCTCTTGATGGTGTAGCATTTCTTCTCCATTCTGATTTCTTAGGTGACCCAGCTGCTACCTATGCAGTTGCAGACAGCATTGCTAGGTCTGATGATGAGGGTGTTGCTCCTGACCTGAAGGTTTTTCTTCGGGAGCACTGGTCAGAGGCAGCTTTCTTGGATGGATTAAAGCAAGGGGATGTCCATTACATGAATCTATTAAGGATTTTGAAGTGGGGTGAATCTCCTATTTGCTTAAGAGATCTGCCAGGCCCTCTGAGGGTGGCAATTACGTACCTGCCACTGTATAGAGAGTGTGTCCGGGCGGGTGGTCATTTGCTATCTCAAAAGCTAAGAGGGCAACTTGTCGAAGCTGTGAGAAGGCTTGGAGGTGGGATGTTGGAAGAGGTAAGCCAAGGCAGACAGCTCCTGGCAATTTTGGAACATCACCTCCCTCCGTTTTTGGTCCAACCCCCTTGCACTGGTTAGCAAATTTTAACTCTTGGGTTTAAGAATTTCACTTCACTTTTTACCTCCACATCTCCATGTGTCATAGATAATAATAACATAATACCTGTGGTTAAGGCAACGACAAAGCTTTTAATGTTTGTCCAATTTTCCTTCCATCATGTGGTCGGCTGAAATCTTTAGTTCTCTCTGTAATCTGCAATTTTCATATGGCTTAATATGTGATCTTTTAATGGATGTGCGTGTTGATCTATTTTGTGAGACACAAAGCAACTGTTTTAACACAAAAAGAATTAATATATGATGGGAATGTATATTGTAACACTCTTCTTGTTCTTACGCTCTTTGTTCGATTTTCCAAGTCCTTAAATTTGTGGGGAACTTACGTAGACGGTTCTGTTATGCCGCTGCTTGAATATCGAGGATAGAATAGCCAACCCCTTTTTTCCCTTTAAATATGCAATGAGGAGACTTGAATGAGCTCTTTTTATGCTCGCGTACATTTTTTTTTTTTTTTTTTCCAAAGGGTAGGAAGTTGGAGAAACTCTAAATTAATTTTTGTAGCTCCTGTTTATTTTTTTTTGGTTTTTTTTTAGAATTTAAATTCGAGTGGCCCGTTAAAATGAGCTTTTCGAAAACCACTCGATTAAGTTCATAACCCGTGGAGCATGCATGTGGTAACTTAGGCATTGGGGGTTAAAAAAAAAAAAAAAGAAAGAAAAAACAAGACTTTGTTTAGAAACACGTTATAAATGTTTGGAAATCCAATTACTGTATTCGTACAAATCAAACTTTGGAAGGCTTTTGCTTTCAAATGTTGACAACAAAAAGCATTTTCAACTCTAACCCATTTAAGCCTTTGGTATGGCCGGTTGGCTCAGGTGTTGTTTAAATCATTCTTCAGCCCCAAAAGAGCTGGTGTTTCACATGGTGTTTGACCGCAGCCAATGGTGGGGGGTATGAATTTGATCAAGAAAATGGTCTTAGATCTGTAAAATTTGTTCTCCTCTTGTTACCCCTAATGGTCTCCCTGGTTGGTATGCACAAATCTCCACAAAAAAAAAAAAAAAGGGTGAAAAAAATTGCTTTTTGAAATGTTGCTTTGCATTTGGATTTGGAAATGGAAATGGAAATGGAAATGGAAAGATCTTACCTCAGTTGTTTGATTTATGAACCTTTAAAAGCCATTAAAAAAATGCTTCACTCCCCTTTTCTGGAAAAGTAGCCACCAGTCTAGTTGGATCAAATCAAACTCTTGTTATTATTTTTTTAATGGGTTTGGTCAATAATGCGGCAAGTGACCAAATCATGAGATAATGTCACGTTCCATTTTACCTTTGATGCTATGATCTCGTCACTTCCAACATTCTTAATTTATTGATGCAAAAAAGTTAATTAATTATTTTAACGTTCGTTACTAAAGAATTTTTATTTTAACTTAAATTTTGTAAAGATAAGATTATGCCAGCATTGTAAAGATTTTCTTGGAATGCATAAGATTTTTTGTTTCGAATCATATATAATGACAAATGTTTATTAGTTTTTGTATTTTAACTGACAAGAAAAAAAAAAAACTCTCTTCCAAGAACTGTTGTAATTATAGCAGCATAAAAAACTCACCAAATTCAGATACCCATAACTGTTTTTTTTTTTTTTAAATGACTATAGGCCTATAGCCTACAGGGGAGATACCCCTTTATTTTTCTGAAGGAAACAAAATTAATAGTATTCCTTGCTAGCTAGGGCATACAGGAAGCAATTCAAGTTCACATGTCATGCTAAATTTACGCAAACATGAACTTAGCTCATTTATTAATCGCGTTGAGAATTTTAAACACAAACTCGACCGCTTATTAATTATATCATTTGTTTCAACATGTTTTATATATATATAGTAATTTTTTAATTAGGGATCTTGATTTTATTAAAGTTAAGAATCAACTAAAAGATAAAAAAACAATGCATTGGAGTTTATATTTTTTTTGTCTTTTAACTAATCCCTGACTTTAATAAAGTCAGGGATCCCTGACTGGAAAATATATATATATATATATACACATATAAATATATGTATATATTATTGGTCTGAATATAAGTATAACAATTTCAAAATATGGAATATATATATATATATATAGTTACCATGATAAACATTAAGGTAACATTGATACAATTAATCGATTAGTATATTTACCACATTGTGCCATAAGCAACAAATGACCACCCTAACTCATCTCTCAATTTTTTTTTTTTAAATGCAAAATAATTATACATAAGATTTTAGACAAAAAATAATAATAATAATAAAAGAAAGAAAGAAAGAAAAGCAAATGGACCTTAGAAGTTAGATCCCATTTACATCCATATAGAATTGAAAGATGAATATGATCAGTAGTGATAATGAATAAAACCATAAAGAAGCCGTTT
Source organism: Murraya paniculata (assembly GCA_030449075.1). Taxonomy (NCBI): domain Eukaryota; kingdom Viridiplantae; phylum Streptophyta; class Magnoliopsida; order Sapindales; family Rutaceae; genus Murraya; species Murraya paniculata. Next base: position 56,738 of record JAEVFN010000161.1, on the reverse strand, counting down.
GGTATTAATTACATTCTTCTTCAAATGCAATGCATTTTTCTTCAATTTGGGTCTGCAATTTGCAGTTGGATTGTTACAATCAGTGAGTCACATGCCACCAACGACATTCATGGATCATCCCAACAAATTAAAAAAACACCATCAAAATAAACATAGTTTATGGCTTTATGCATACATGTTATTCATGCAACCATTTCAAGAAATATATGCTTAGCCGACTGAATCTAAATTCAAACCGTGTGCCACAAATTGGTTTCCTTATGGCAAAATAATAAACTACTGATGTTCATGTACCCTGCATTACTATTATAAAACAATTTGACATCCTTCCTCTCGGGGATTCGAGTTTGACGAAGATTAAATCCTCTAAACCTTATGGAAGCTCGAAATTTGTAACATTGAATGTAAACAAACTTGGTCAAAGTACTCGAAACGAGATACTTATAACATGAAATGTAAAAACTTATAACGTGTAATATTTATTCTCCAAATAACATTTACATGAACTTGTCCCATAAGAAGTGGTACAGTCATGACTTATTATTCTTAGGCTCTCCTTCTATGTCACTAATCTTGCGGTTACAATATGGTTATTCAGCCAATGGTACAAGCACAAAGTTGAGTCAAGAGACAACTTGTGCATCTTCAAGGCTGCAAAATCAAACGGGACAAGCTGATGATTTAGAAAATAACAAACAAATTGTATCTGGTTTTTCCGACTTAAAAACACTTACAAAAATTTTATGATCATAAAACGGGTGTAATTCTGAACAACAACACCATTTACACATACGTAGAAGTTATATCTCTTACATTAGAGGGCATGAACGCCAAGACCAAAAGCACACCTAGAATACCTATAGGAACCAGAAGCAGCAGGAATGGTGGGGGCGGCAAGGGAGGAAGTACCAATGGCAGGATCAGCAATGAGGCCGTTAAGCATACGAGCAAAAGCAACGATTCCAGCGTGAAATAGCTTGCTGAAAACAATTTTCTGGATGCCCCTTGCGAGTAACTTCGGTTATATTCAACTTTCTTCTTTTCGACCAACGGAGTTGCAATCTTTCTTACACCACGATCCATAATGCTGCTCGGATAACGATCTTGCAAGTTTAAAAAGCTCTTTGACAGTCTCTGTCTCGACTCAGAATTATCAAAATTCATTTACTATGATCAGTTGCCCTGGCTCACCAAGACCCCGGATAAGATCAAGTCCTTTTAAATACAAAAGCTAAAATGCGGCTCAACCCAGATATCAAAATGTGGCCAGGTTTATGTACTGAAAACCGATAATAACCCAGATTCTAAAATGTGGCCAAATTTGAAGCAGTGATGATCACAAAATGGCTCGAAATGCTCAGCGATCCAAGATGAAACCAGATTCCAAAATGTAGCCTAATTCCAACAACCTCCTTCACAATATCCAACAAGCAGACAGATCTTAATGTACAAATGGCTACTTATCCTTGAAGAACCTCTTTATCTTTCTCAAAAACTAATATCTAATTATCACAATTGGAACTTAATAAGATTCAAAGTTCAAACCCCCAACAAAGATTATGAGAATTCAGCTGCCAGCGTTTTCATTCCCAGTAATCCAATTGTCCTTCAAATTCCTGTCAATTCAACAGAGAAAAAGAGACTCAATCAATACATAACAAAACATCATCTTATATAAAACCAAATCAAGCCCTAATTTTTCAGCCACAAAAACACATCTTTGATCATACGAAAACATTAAAAATACCAAATAGTACCAAAAATTAGGCCTTTCTTGAAACAGAAAAGTGCAAAGAAAATGATTTGCAACAAACCCAATTCACAATAATAAAATACAATAAAATAAACAATACCCAGAAATGAATTCACAAACTTGTGAGGGAAAATCAATACCTTTGATGTATTAAGCTTGAAGGTGATTATGATTTATGATGGCACGAAGTGTTACAAAATGAATTTTCCACACTGAAACTTTGGTTACGTTTAAGCAATCTTTGCACCGCAATACTCAAGCCCACAAGGCCACAACCTCAAAATCACCTCTGTTTTTAATACTACAAAAAGTTTGTCTGTCCTCCCCTCTGTACTTGCAATATTCTTTTTTTCTTTTTCAAAAACAATTACATGGAAATGGAAAGAAAGAGAAAAAAGAAATGAAGAATTTAAATTGGTGGGGTGGGGTGGGGTGGTGAAGTTTACAAGGAAGGAATGAGGAAAGTGAAAACGAAATGAATCTGTATTAGGAATGAAAAGTTGAATTTAGATAGGATTTTGGCCTTGCTTTGTTTCACTGAATTTGTATCTAAATGTACATGATTTTAATTGCAAGAGCCTTTTAATTGCACACCAATATATTATTATTTTTTTTTTTTTGTTATTATTATGTTTTTGCGGTTAGATTCAGTGAATTTTCAAATGGTAAGACTACAAGTGGGGTTGCTGCTGACAAAACCCAGTTGCTGGTTTTGGAAAATGAATGAGTGTGTTGAGTTGTGTCTCCCAAGGTTCACTTCCCTTGGACATTTTTTTTTTCCTCTTTATCGAGCTTTTTTAAAATTAAACATCTCTCTAGAAATTCAGGTTTTCTCTCTCTTTCCTTTTATATCACCACCTACTTTATTGCTTCTCATTCCCGTTTTTGGGTCCCATCACCATTAATATTGCTTGCGAAATTATATCATTTCTATTTTCTATTTTCTATTTTCTAATTTATGTGAGTGAATAATAAATATTACCGTCCGACCACCTTCTGTAAGGTTACTTCATCTATAGTTTAGACATCATGATAAAAAGGTTAATCAATTAATAAAATGTGAACATATTTAAATGTTATATTAAGAAAAATGACCATTTATTTGAAGTTATTAGGTCACCCAATTAGATTATCCGAAGACAGCCTATCCCTTTAAGGAAGAAAAAGTAGTACCCCTAAAGCAAAGTATATCAAAGTCACAACTTATCTCACAACAATCGAATGTAAAAAGATCTATGATAATAAAAGATAATTTAGGAGTACTGCATTTTAAAATCTAAATATTGTCAGATAATAAAAAAAAAGATAATAAAATTTAATTATTTAATGATGTCTAAATTATAGGATACAGAACCCTAAAATCATAGTGTAGTTTATTCACAAATTTTTCATTAACCTTAATGTCTGTTATAATGTAAAACTTGGAAAATATAAGAAAAACTTTTTAGTGTATTAATAATTTGTAACGGTTGTATCATCTAATTGTTCCAAGTCAAGTGGACATTGCATGTAATTGTATTTATTTATCTCAATTGGGGCCATTTAGCTAAATTTCCTGGCCGTATGTTTCTTAATTACTCGACACAGTTTTTAAGCGTTTATTTTATCTCTTTCTTTCTTTTTATATATTTTTTAACTATTTTTTATAGCTCTGTATGTTCTATTTTGTTTTAAACTTGACAGTGAAATAAATCCATTTAAATATATGTTGATTGTTGGACAACTTTTGGGCATAATATAAAGAATTTAATTGGTTGTGTTAGAGTGAACCAATCATATCAACAAACACAAGATTTATTCACAATAGAACCTTTATAGTCCTTGATCTATGAAGTTATTAAATTTAAGTTATTAAATATTTTTTCCTTTAAATTGTGAAAATTTTGGAATTTACACAATCTGAAAATACTTCTAATACAGTAATATTGCATGTTAATTTTTTTAAAAAAAATCCACGCTTACCCCTTTTTTTTACATTTTAACAAAATCCATTTTTAAAAGAAAAGTTTTATATTCTAATCCATATTATCTCCAATATTTCCTAGACTGTAGAACAGAAAGAATTTTAAACAATGATAACAAAAACAAATTCAAACTCTCCCATAGCTCGTTCATTTGATTGCGTGATTTTCTTTCAGAGAAGTCACAATAATGCAACTACAACTATGCAAGTAAAGAAACTCATTCTCAACTTGTCTTACTCAAGTTGATCATATTAGTCCAAATTACAAATTATTAACCTGCCTGAATTATCTGGTTAGGCTAGTGGGGTTCAAGAAATGGCAGTCTATTATTATATTTGCAAGCAAATTTTCACGTCAAGTGGCACTCTACGTATCTACACAAAGTTGACACAACAATAATGTCGTTAATTAAAATTCGTGTATATCGTAAAGGTGACGATGAGATGCATTTGCTCATATGCAAAACATGAGATGGGCACATGCCATGCTCTCATATTCATTAATTGCCCTTTTCCATTCAATGCATCTCCAAGCAACTTGCAATTCAATTCCTCGTACGAAACCCATGTGTATATACATGTCACATATTTTAATATATAGTTTGAATTTTTATTTTTAATTTTTTTTCAATATATGCAGGAGACATCAGTATAATATATTATTTGTATGTGTAAGATTTGGATGAATATGGGCATGGCATGCACTTTCCATGCTCTATCCACACTTCCCTTGTTTTGAAAACAAGCTGCTGGGAGTGGGATAAAGCAAATTCATGCATTGATTTGATTGAATGTTTTGGAAGATAATGCATGCATCATCTACTATTCGAAGAATATAAGTCAAGACTTTGTCGTGGGTACATCTGGAAATTGATTTGAAAAGAAAAGCATCACTCGTTTTGTTTTGGGGTTTGCTAGAAAGATTTAATGGAAACTCGATTTGATATCACGCGTCGTTTATTCTTCAAAGTTTTTTTTTTTTTTTTTTTTTGAGACTTTATGCATGCAGGCGTCCTTCACTTTTATAAATCAGCTCTAGGTTTCCTGATCCAAAATACATTTACTTGAACAATAAAAACCCAAAATTTATAAATAATAGTTAGAATTATTTCTCGTTAACGATGAGAGATACTACAATTTATAGTTATTGGTAGTAATCAAAGTTGTTTTTTTTTATTCTTTTACGAAAATGTTAGGCAAATAATTTGACGAGTTGAAAGGATCTCAAAATGGTATTATTAACACATTATCCACGAGTCTCTATCATATGTTAGGGGCAGGAGTTTACCAATTGAAATAGAAGTCTAATATGAAACTCAACATCGCACTTCACGAATATGCTCTTGACGAGTAGTAAAGTTACACTCCCGAAATATGTGATCACTATATTTCTTCTATCTTGTACGCAATTAAATTTATCGTCTTTTATGTAAAATAGAGTGTAAAAGATTCAGATCATGAGCACATGTTGCTAATCATACGATCGTGCATATCGTAATTATCTTTTTAAATTAGGTTATAAATTTAGATAAGACAATGTGTAAAGGGTTAATAATAGTAACGATAATAAAAGTCAGCAGTTGTGAAATTGTGAAGGAAGCTTCCCTTTGTAATTTTATAGAATAAACAAAAAACATTTTGCCTGTTTAGCTTGTGGAATTTGGCAAAGCAGAAGACAGAGAGAATTAGGGCTTTTTCCCCAAACACCAAACTCCCTCCCCACCCATTACAATATTCCAAAAGTGCTTCTTTAGCTGATGATATGTGGGTCCATTTGCAATTGTGTTGGGGAACCAAATTTTACATTTCTTAGTAGTCTGATGAATATATTCTTCAAGGAAGCTGCAGCACTACATGCACTGATAGAATTTGTTTGGAGAAAACTTAAATTAACTAATTAAGCTGATTAATACAAGGAGGAAGTGCTTTTTTTTGCTTTTTCTTAATTTTTGTGCTTATACCATGTAAGTTTTTTCTTTTTTCCAATTCCAATTCCTTGTCAATGGCTGCTTCTGAGTGCTGACCAATTATGTTGCCGTGAGTTGAACTAGTATTATAGATTATGCACGCAAAATCTTGCAATATAAATTTTCTTCTTGTTGAAATTTTTTTGACTGGGTTTCTTGATTGTAAACTTGTTTCGATCTTATCAAAATTTGAAAATTAATTTCTCATTCATTGATATTTGTAATTGTATTTCTTATTAGTCTTTTCCCAGCCTGACAAAATTAATGATTCTTTTTTAATGGGGTTATTTCAAATCAATTTGCTTTTCTTTGAAAAGAAAAACTCATTTGATAAATAAATTATGAAAAATCTGGCACAGATCCGTTTTTATTTTTTAATTTTTTGTTATGGTGTGTGATTCAGCTACTACCGTCCAACAGAATCCCACATTTGTCCTGTAACAAATCTTTAATGGATCTTTTTCTGACAAATTTCATATATATTTTTATAGATATTACATACTTCCCATATCTTCTTTTTGTTGGGTTCTATTCTTTATTTTTATTTATGTTCGTTTTCTTAGAGCAGATTGCATGTATAGTTGTATTATATGACTCTAGCTAATAATTTACTAATAAATATGAGAATAAAAAATTAAATAAAAAATTTAATCATTTGTTAATTCATAAACACAAGTTTAAAGTGTTTGAAGAACTTGAAATTCCAACAAGACAAAAATCATTGAAAAGTAAAAGAGAATTTCTAATTTCCACAAAAATAGACACTCCACCATTGGCAATATGGTGCTGTTTTCAACAACGTTTTCAAAAAGTACAATCTCTGGCTGTTTACTTGCTAATTGGAAACACATCCATTCAAAATTGGCCAACTACTCGTTATTCTTTATATTGAACCACCAAGCTAGTTTTCCTCTTACCATTGTGTCAACTTTTTTTTTTTTTCTCTCTTCTAGAAGTTTTATAGAAGATCGGATCTGAACTTTATAAAAATACTGCGTTGTATGTTTTAATTTTTGAAAACTCATTTCCAATCAAGTCCTAAAGCCATTATTAAGTTTTTGGCCTAGTGGGAGAACGAGTGTTCGAATTTCTATAAAAACAATTATTAGGTTTTAAGTTTCTTCCTCGGTTATAAAGCGATTGATTAGAGATAATCTTCTTTCTCATAAAATATAAGTAGATTGGGTGTACCTCAAATATTAAAGAGAGAGAAGGTAATATTTAGGTAGTATTATATAAGATTTAATGTAAATTATTCTTAATTTAGTTCTAATAATTATTTAATTTAATTATAAATATCAATAATAATCTCATATAATATGAGTTATAAACAATCTGAATCTCATATAATATGAGTTATAAACAATATGCACAGTTTCATCTAGAGAAATTTAAAAGTCAAGCATTTGATTAAGACAACACCTAATAATATAACGCAAATTTCTTATGTCCAAAAAGAAAAAATGGCACGCATATTAAGATTTAATGTGGTACAAGAGAATTTTTTAGGTGTAGCCTAGCCTACTCGATCACCTCAATTGAAAAAAATGCAAATATCAGACTTAATGACTTTATTTAACCAACGAAACACTAAAAAATAAAAATAAAAATAAAACCATAAAAACTCATGACGAGCTATATAATAGAGTTGGTAAAATTTAAGACGACCTTATTATCTGACACGAACACAACACGAATTGATGGATATAGGTCGTTAAATTCAACACAATTATTAAATGAGCCGAGTTCAGGTTGACACTTTTTTTCATTTCGAGTTAAGGTTAAAGTTTTTTACTCATTTATCCAAATAATGACACAATTATATTTTTTATTTTAAATAAATTTTTAAGTTTTTGTTATTAAAATTCAAATATTAGATATAATTCTCTCTTTTTAATTTTTTTTGAAGATGGATATATATACAATGCTTTATTTATAAAATTTTATATAAATTTATATACAGTGCTTTATTTATAAAATTTTATATAATTTTAGAACTTTAATAGTGTAAGTGTGTAAAATATTGATAAACATGTATATTTTATGATATCGATATATAATATTATTTAGTTATTATATAATTTAAACTTTAAATAGTATAAATGTGTTATAGTTTGGAAGGTGCGTGTAATATTTGTTAAATATATAGATATTAAATAGGTTATTGGGTAACCATTTATTTTTTGTGTCGGATTTGAATCTCAATATTTTAACACGATTATTAAATGAGTTGTATTTTAGTCGACCTAAATTTGACACTACACGAAACTGACACGACATGAACACAATCTAGTGACCCATTTTACCAACTCTACTTCACGACGAGCCTCCGCTGTAGGTCATCAAAATTTTGATACACCAAAATTAAAGCTAACAAATTACACTAATACATGCATACCCTCTTATTAACTTCTCATTATTCTTTTAATTTTATTTTTTATTTTCCCCATAAGTTTGATTAAAACTTTAGATTTGATAATGGTCCATAAATGCTTGGCAGCATTATGCAAAATTGAAAACAACTTTGGCCTATCTTCTTTTTCTTTTTCAAAGTAAAAATTATTATGATAGGTTGCAGAGAGAATCTGAAACCACAAAAATAAAGAAAAATGAATGGATCAAATCGCTTAACCTTATATAACCAGTGTGACTGCTTCTTGGTAACAATTCCAACTAACCAAATTTATGAAATTTGTGTCCTTTCTCTTTGTTTTAGTGGGTTGATAAAGTTGAAACACATCAATGCAATAGATGCTCCATTATTTTGGTTCATTGACTAAGGACACTGGGAAGCAAGCCCCAAAATAATTACCTATACTGTATTTAGACTTTCTTCTTAATTTTCTTGTTTTCCTACTATGTTTTTTGAAAAAAAATAATGTTTTAAGTATGAGAAAATATGAATAGATGCCCAATAATTTAGTTCATTAAAACTAAGAATATTTTACATATATTCATGTGGCTGCAATTTGAGTTTTCAAAATATACATCTTTTGCAAGTCAAATTTATTATGAATTAAAAAGTCATAATTTTAACGTGTTTCAGATTTCAAATATATTGATTTTGCAGTGAGTATAACAAGCGAATTTTCATTTCTCAAGTAGTCATTTCAACATCAAATCGCACCATCAAACAATCCTTAATGGAGTAGGTTTGAAATCATATTCATATAGTTAGGCACCATAAGTTTGATACAATAATACATTAACTCATTTTTAAAACTCTAATTGAATGTGTTAAATATTCTTGTTGTGCTATGTATAGTATTTGGTTTTAATTTTATCTAAGCATGGTCTCAGCAAACGACTTAATTACTAATTGTAATTTCAATATTGAAAAATAGATAATATAATTCTAAACAAATTTTAAGGGTTGTTTACTTGAAAAATCAGTTGAGGTATACTTTAACTAAACATGATAAGATAGATTAAAGAAGTGCTTTTGGATTATCGGAAAGCTGTTTGGGTAATCACTTTGTATACAATCCATACAAAGTTGTAATATCGGTGCTCCAAAAGGTAACATGTATAATTTTTTTTTTCTTTTAAAAGAGGCAATATCATCAAAGATATGAAGTATCAGAAAAATTATCAATGAAAGATGAAAGATGAGTTGAACTAAAAACCTTATAATATGACTAATTTGACTGCTTTGTGCTTCTGCTTCAGATTCCAAGTAACCATATTCATGAATTTTTGTGTGTGTTAATAATGCAAAAGATATCAGGTGGAAGAGATGCTCCATTATTTTGTCCCCATGGAAAGAAAGAGAATTAATATTCGTACAGATTTTAGAAATCCATCTTCTTAATATAATTGATTAATTAGGTTTTCAAGTTTTGCATAACCAAGAAGATTCGAAGAGCCCATTTGTGATTGTTCTACTTTAACTTGATATTGAAAACACAACGGTTAAAGCAGTTGATAAAACTTACATCTTTCACATATGATATTTTAATCTCAATGGAGTCTAAATTTATTTTTTTTTTCAAATTTTAAACGTAACGATCTAATTTATACCTCAATTCAGATATTTTTTTTTTCTCTGCAATATTAGGGGGACATATCTACCTTATTTTCGTGGAAAAAATGATCACCTCAACTCATTTGTTTTAAAGTAATATGATAGTTATAGCGCGTTGTGTGAATCACAAACAATCAAAAAATGAAAAAAAAAAAAAATCAACAATAGATGGATCCACTCAAATAACCTTAAATAACCATTCTTACTGCTACCTCCTTTAAATTCCAACTAACCAAATTCATGGAATTTATGTCCTTCCCCTTCAACTTTTTTGGGTCAATAGTGTAAAGGATATCAATGGGAGATGTGCTCCATAATCCTAAGCCCAATTTCAGATTACGTGATTACTTTGATCGAAATTATTATCCCTTAGACCCCACAATCTTGGCCTTTTGGTCACGTGATCTTCTTGAATCGGCATGACAAACCACATTTGCTCACCTCCTCATTGTTTTGTTCTGTGTTTTGGATATTGATTCAGAAATCATAATTGATGTTGTCAGGGCAGCGAAGCATGCTTTCCCATTTCTTAATGGGGAAGATTATAGATAAGATTTTGTGCTCCTTTTAAAATTACCCTTTTTATTTTTAGCTCATAATCTTTCTTCTTGTTGCTTTTGTAGTTTTGTGCATGATCCAATTGATTTGATCAATAATCTTGCAGAATCATGTGATATAACAATGATTTAGGTCACATCTGAGAGTGATTTCAACAGTGTTCTTCTAAAATGTTATCCTTTATAATTCCTGTGAATTTTTCTACAATAATACACACTTGTAAGGAAAGTTGGTTACATAACCAGTTAGTGAGTGGGTTCCCTTGAAGTGAATCAAATAAGCTTTTGTGCAGACATTTACATTGCTAATCCTTTATTGCTTGCATAAAAAGCAAGGCTGATTAGGCTTTCAAAACTCAGCAATACAGAAAGGTTTGCCATCCAAGGCCTTTTGCTGTGGCTGTTTAGGCCTCACAATACGCAACTCACCAATAACCTTTTACGCAACAGGTTTAGTCTTTTGAGCATTCATATTCAGCTCCAACACAATACAGTTAGTTTTACATCCTCTACAAGAAAAATTTACAAGTAGAGAAGATGCAGCACAATGATTCAACATATACACCAAACACATTGTCACTAGACTAATATTTTGAAGGCAGAAAGTGATAAACAAACAAATCCGACCAAATAAGGAATAAATGTTTTGACAGGTCTACCAGTAAAGTGGCTGTACTGATAAAAGTTCAAATGCCACAATGCAATACCGATCACTGTAACAACAGCATACATATGCATAAACATACAATACCAACTTCTCCTCTGAAGGAAGTATTTATGCTAAACATAAGAAGTTGATACTTTGAACTCGAGTGTCTACTGATCTATTATTATAATGAACAATCTCCCAATAATTAAACAACAGCAAACTCATATGAACCACTACCATCCCCCCATCAGTGTCTGCTCTAATCCTGCACAGGAAAAAATTAAAATTTTAGTTAGATACACAACCAAAACCATCTATCAGAACACTGCATTAAGTGTCTGATATATACTCATAGATAAGATGCAAAAAGAGGCTTTCTCTGAAGTTGATGGAGTTCCTGCAAAGCATATGAGCATTATCCCTATTGAAGTGAATAGCACATTTCTAAGCACTAGATGCTCATGTTTTAGGCATAATGGCCTTGATACCAAACTCTAAATACCTAATCTGATTCTGCTAAACCTTGCTTCACTATAATTAGTGGACCATGCACCATCAGCTCATAACTTATAAGCTAATTTGTATAGCATAGTGCAAATATTTTGTATGTATAGGTCCATTTATTTTGACGACTACTCCACATCATATGTTTCTTGTGCAAAGAGAAATTTGGTAGTTGCGACATAAACACCTTCAAAGAAAACATATATGATATAACTGCATCCGAATATTTCTGTTCTTCTAATCTAATCTAATCTAATCAGCCAACTTGCATGGCTCTGCATGTTTTTAATCTAACACACCATTGAATTAAACGCGGCTACTCATGTTCTCTTTAGCAGTAATGTATAAAGAAACCTTCATATGTTTCTAGAATGGTATGAACTCTTATAAATCTCTATAAATCCCTCACTTCCTGCTCATTCCTCATACATTCATTTATGGCTAGTAAATTGAGAAATTGCTTAATAATATAGTTAAGATGGGATTGAAAAACAATAAAAACTCCAGCCTTAATCATATACAATAAAGGATTTTAGGTGACGATTTTTTAAAAAATAATATAGACAGTTAAATGCGAAGGAAGCATTTGTTGGGACCAATAAAAACTGCAGCCTTAATCATGTACAATAAAGGATTTTATGTGACTATTTTTGGGGAAAAAAAAAATATAGACAGTTACGCGAAGGAAGCAATTACTGAGACCCACCGAGCAAAGGATGAAAAGAAAGAACATTTTACATAAGCAAATCAGATTCATACAACCTTCATTCTCCAGAAAATCAAAGTGAAATAAGGTAAGAAAGTTTTGCTTTTCTAATTATTTATCCATTATATAGAAAAAATCAATTATGAACAACATAACTGTACAGTCCAGCATGAGATGCTGAAGTACAGTCAAGCACGAGATGCTGAAGTTCAACATGAAAGCAACAGGTTTAAGATACCTCATCATCGTCGTCGTCGTCGCCACCATCTTCTTTGTTCTTCTTGAGGCGTGTAGTACCACCCTCCTTGCTGATTGGTAACTTCATAGCTCCAAAAAGTGTGTCCACATCAATATGTCCTTTCATGGTGTAACCAGTACCTTTTCCTCTAATCATGTCCCAAAGTGCGGAGCCAAAGTCCTTAGGCCTGAAGGTGATAGGAATATCAATATAGGTAATTCCATTCTTGTCAATTTTGGTAGATTTTGAGAGTTCAGCACCTCCAATGCTCACATCTGATAGCCAAACCTCATAATCAAGTGAATTCAGGTCCAAGTCGAAGTCATTCTTATTTTCCAGCTTCAAATGAAGAATCGCAACAGTTTCTTCAAATGAGAATCTCTCAAACTTAATCTTCTCGAGATCAATATCAGGCTTGTAAGGTATGGGGATCTCTCCATTTTTCTCAAGGGGAAGAGTCAACCTTCCAAAAACCGGCACATCTACAATCAGATCAACCTTGATCTTATATGGAATAATCATCCCAGGCTTAATATCATCATATGTGCTTTTAATGTCATCATAAATCAAAGTAACAGGGATTTTGACAGTCTCCTCGCCATGTGCATGAATAGTTCCAGAGTCTGGGATCAATCCAGAAACCAATTTCCTTCCATCACTCTCAACCAAGTAGTTTATGTCAATCAGAGGGATTGGTACAGGATTCGGGTTTTTAATGAGCACATCGATAACAATATCTGCCCTCTCAAGATTAATTTTAGGAATGTGAATTGCAGAAACATCAGCAGTTGGCTTCCCGAATCCAATTGTTTCCTCAATCTTTTCACCAATATCATGGATAAAATCCTTCACTTTTTCAATAAATCCTCCACCTTTTCCCTCCTCTTGTTTGTCATCCTCCTTGTGCCCTTTCTCCTTAACATCCCTTTCAACTACTTCCGGCTTATCAGATGATGCCATACTTTCCCAAACAAATATTACCAAACATTGGAAAAATAAGATTGCATCATAACCAAGAAAACAAGAAACGAAAAACCAAAAAAAATACAGAAATCAACAATATGCGCTTCCAAAGTAAAACCTACAATCTTAAAGCATTCAATGCTCTTGAAAAAGAGGGCGGGGGTAGGGGGGTACCAAATGATTACTAACAACAAATATTTAATTTTAACTCTTAACAAATGGACAACATAAAAGGAAAATTGCTGAGGATGACTGCATGAACATCACCAAATCCAGATTAGAGAATTGATCACCAACATTTAATCTCAAAACAGAACAAAAGCAAGCCTGCCTACTTACATTCAAAATCAGAACATAGAAACAATCAAAGACCACTCCTTTAGATGATTTTGAAACCAATCAATCTTGAAAGATTTTTTTAAAAAATTATAATCAATGAATAATTATGGATCAAGCATGATCATATCATGTCAAGATGCAAAACTTCTTGATTCAATGCCAAAAGTAAAGTCAACCCCATTTGCTAAAATGACTCAAACATCAATGATCTAAACATCTCTTGAGGCAAATCAACCTATGATAAAAAAAAAAAATGAAATTTGGCAGAATCAGCATGTTGCATGTAACATCAGCAAATGAGATTTTGATGGGCAATATATAGATTTATACATAAAGCAGATCCACTCGTGAACTCAAGATTCATTCAGATTTGTATTGAATTCATACAATCAAAATGAATGAGATTTAGATTTACCTGACAGTTGATGAAGTTTTGAGAAAGATCAGACGAGTTAAAGACAGCAAACACGAAGAGCAAGCCACTATTTACACTCTGCGTCTTACTCGTGGCGGATATTTACCCATTTGCGCAATAATCATTGGATTAATAACGTGAGGGCCCTGATCGTCTATGTTTTCTCACTTAAGGACATTGTTGTCCATTTCGTATCAAGTAGATCCCCGAATGTTTTTGTTTTGATTCTTGAATTTGCATTAGAATCTACTCAGCAGTACCGACATATTCCGACTGATAATTTAAATTCATATATGATAACATACTTTAGTGATCCATCAAGTATAATTTGTTTGGTGAGATTTACTCCAAACTTGCAAATAAATACTTATAAAAGAAAATGAGTCTTGACGAGTTGATGTCTCATGTAAAAACATTCCTTATCCTCTAACAATAAAAATATTTATCATGTAACTAATATTTACAGTAGTATTCTATTGATGTATTTATAATCAAAGATTTTACCTAAATTAATATTATTATGGCACAACTCAAATTTTTTTATTTGTTAATTTGAAAACTTTTACTTTTAGTAACATGTCACTTATAAATTTTTTATTGAGATATCAACTCTTTTTTTTTTTTAAGTACATGAGACTATTGCTCATATTACAACTGATATATTTACAATTAAACAATTACTATGACTAATTTATAATTCTTATATAGCACAGCCCAGATTTTCAATTCTTTTTTTTTAAACATGAGACTTTGCTCAGATTACAACTGATATATTTACAATCAAATAATTACTGGGACTAATTTACAATTCTTATATAGCACAGTCCGGATTTTCAACCCTCTCTAATATTTGAGGGACGTCTACTCCACTTACATTTCGAAAGGAAAAAGACTGCCGAAAATCCTTTCTAATATTCGAGGGACGTCTACTCCACTTACATTTCGAAAGGGAAAATCCTCTCTAATATTCGAGGGACGTCTACTCCACTTACATTTCGAAAGGGAAAAGATTGCCTTCATTCAAATATTCGAGGGTAAATTGATAAAGGAAATTAAATCTCTTGAACTCGTAACCTCACAATTATGAAGTTAAAGTTAAAGTTCTGACCATTAAGCTAAAGCCTAGTGACTATAGAGATATCTACTCTTACTTAGTCATTAAGGAATTAAAAGAAAAAAAATTCAATATAATTATTATCTAATTAAAAAGAAACAGGATCCCAAGGACCTAATTCAAGGCTCGGACTCAAACCCATGTTGAGCCCACGTGTTCGATGCCTAGTGGGACAGAAAAGTAGCCCACTGACAGGCCATTTTCCCATTTTAACTTATCAATGAAGCATGTTGATTAGAAAAGTTGGGGAAAAACAAAAAAAAGAAAAACATATTATAGCAGGGTCCAGCTACCGTGTAACTGTTGTAAGGTACCACAGGTTTTTATCTTTTGTGATGTTAAATTTCATTGAACCCCTTACTTTATTTTTATTTACATTTTACTTATAAATTTATGTATTTTTCTGGTAAACTTTTAAAATGTATTATTTTATTTAATATTATTTACATTTTTTATTTACATTTATTTATAAGTTTATATGGTTTGGCTGGTGACGTTCTAAAATATTATTTTATTTTATTTAATATTATTTAACTTTTTGAAAGAATAAGTATAATAATAAGTCTATGACTAAATAATATTATTTTATAATGAAATAAATAATATTAAAAATTTATTCTTTTAAATAAAATAAATAATACTAAAAAATAATTTTTTAAGGATTCACTACTGTTTATTTTATTTAAATATTATTTAATTTTTTAAAAATAAATATAATAATAAGCCTATGACTAAATAATATTAAAAATATTTGAAATAAAATAAATAATATTAAAAATAATATTTATTTTTTAGGACTCACTATTGATTCTTTTATTTTATTTGGTATTATTTAATTTTTTAAAAGAATAAATATAATAAGAAGCCAATGACTAAATAATATAAAAATAAATAAATAATATTTAAAATATTATTAATTTTTAAGACCCCTGATTATTTTATTTTATTTTATTTAACATTATTAATTTTAATGAAAGAAAAAATATAATAAGCCTATGACTATATAAATGAAATAAAAATAAATAATATTAAAAATTTATCCTCTTAAAGAAAATAAACAATATTAATTAAAAATAATATTTATTTTAAGACTCACTAGTGATTATATTTATTTTATTTTATATGATTTAATTTTTTAAAGAATAAATATAATAATAAACCTGTAAAAATAATATTAAATAATATTTATTTTACAAAAATATATAATATTAAACATAAAAGTTATTTTTTAAAACTGACCACTAATTAAATAATATAAATTTGAAATATTCTGGACTTATGTGCTAAAAAGTTTAACTGTTTAACGTTTTTGAGTTTCTAATAAATATCGGGTAGTGCAATGTTAATATTCAAATGGACAAATCTCTACAATTGAAACTATTTTTTCATTAAATCCAATGGTGAAAAATTGAAATCACAAAAAAACAAAATTGGTGGTACCGTGCAACAGAGATTTGTCCATTAAATCATGCATTTTAGGCGTTTTTAACGTTGAGCCAAAACGGAACCTAAAAGATGAGAAAGGAGAAGCTCGTTATTTGGATTATGTTATGGGCAATCCAGAAATTTTCTTTCAATATATTTCAAAATTTAATCTCATACAAATACGTACGGTGTCTCATTTCGATCCAAATAATCAAATAAAAAAAGTAATTTTTTATTTAAATTTTTTAAAAACAGCACTGAGTCAGTCAAATCTAAATCAATTTTTTTTTAATTCTTATTTTTTCAAGATTTGGATTTGAATGATCAATAAAATACAACTACTTGAAAGAAAATTACTGTTTAAGTCTCGAGGTTAAAAAATAATTAGTCTTGAATGAACTTCGGAGCGATAAGGTTTGGAATTAATTAAATACGTGAAACATCACATGCAGCATTAAACAGAAACAATGACAAGGAGCAAAACAACATCAAGTGCACAATTTAAGTAGAGACAAAGTCAGACTGAGAAGGGGACAATTATATCTCTTGGATTATGACAGAAAGCTGCATCTTCTTCTTTTAATTTACATGCATTCTTGACAGTGAAGCTGACTTGAGCGTTATAATAGTGCCTTTGCGAGTACATCTGATTGTTCTTCGGATCAACAAGCCTGAGGATTCTACTTGCATGTTTCGAACAGCGAGGATAATAACTCCCTTACAAACATATCCTCATCTCCGTCAGATGATCTTCAGGTTAAGCCATTTAGCGTGATGCCGCCAAGGGGGCTTGAACACCGAGCTTTTGAGGGCTGAGAGAGCTGACATTGAATTACATTCTCAGAGTGATTACTTGGCTATATTCTAAAAGCGTTTTTAGATGCACATGCTCCGCAAGAACAAACCACTTACTTGTACACATAATTCTACAAAATATACTGTCAAAATCCAAAGACAGCCCTTTTTTTTTTCCTAATTGAAGTTTCCTGATTTCTGCTTTTCAGGATCTAAATTAACCAATGGGTTTCACTTGAGGTGACTTCATTAATTGTTGTTGCATGCGACCTTTGTTCAGTTAATGTTACCATTTCCTAGTGATGATAATATTAGGACTATAAAATGTATATAAGATCAACGTGCAATAACCCATATATATATATATATATATATATATATATATATATATATATATATATATATATATATATATATATATATATATATATATATATATATATATATATATATATATATATATATATATATTAGACTTTCCGTTATTGAAGGTTCGTACGTGGAATATTCGATTCGACAGAGAAGAAAAGCATCTAAATTCTTAAAAAAAAATTCAAATATTCATGTTAGGTAGGTGGTGGAGTCAACTCAGCTCTGTGTTCCTCTATCCCCAAATTTCCATTATCCACACAACAAAAATATTTTTAGTTTCTCTCTGCTTGCTATTAATTCATTTTTCTTGTTGTGACGTTTGGACGAAACCATGGTTGTGGTGGGAGAGCTCTTAGTTTCAGCTTTCTTTGAAGTGTTGTTTGACAGATTGGCTTCCCGCGATTTCCTCAACTTTGTCAGGCAACTTGGAGGCGGGGTTGATTCGGAGCTCAAAAAGTGGGAAAAGAAGTTGAAGATGGTTCAAGCAGTGCTTAGCGACGCAGAGGAGAAGCAACTGACCGACCAGGCTGTGAAAATATGGTTGGATGATCTCCAGGACTTGGCTTATGATGCTGAAGACGTCCTGGATGAGTTCGCTACTGAAGCCTTGGACCGCAAACTGATGGCAGATGGTCCTGATCAGCCTCACACTAGCAGAGTACGGAACATCGTCCCTGCAGCTTGTTTCAATTGTTTCAGTCCAGGCACGGTTAAGTTCAATGTCAATCTGCCGTCTCGGATTAAAGGCATTACTAGCCGCTTGGAAGAACTCTGTAAACAAAGAATTGAGCTTGGATTGCAATTGACTCCCGGAGCTGGGGGGACTTCATCAACTACTGCTGCTGCTGCACAATGAAGGCTATCCAGTTCGAGTGTGCCAACAGAACGTGTCGTCTACGGGAGAGATGAAGATAAGGCCAACATACTTAAAATGGTGTTAAGTGGAGAGCCAAGTGCTGACAATTTTCGTGTAATACCAATTGTTGGGATGCCTGGGGTTGGAAAAACAACGCTTGCTCGGGAGGTCTTCAACGACAAGGCCACAGGGATTTCAAGTTCGACGTTAAAGCTTGGATTTGAGTCTCTGATGACTTTGATGTTCTGAGCATCTCGAAGGCACTTCTCCAGTCGATCACCTACCAGCCTTGCCATCTGAACACTTTAAATGAAGTACAGGTCCAATTGAAAAACGCTGTTGATGGAAAAAAGTTATTGATAGTCTTAGATGATGTTTGGAACGAGGACTACAGCTTGTGGGAAGTCCTGAAAGCTCCCTTCCTAGCTGCTGCACCGAACAATAAGATAATTGTCACCACTCGCCATTCGCAAGTTGCATCAACCATGGGACCAATTCAACATTATAATTTAGGGCTTCTATCAGATGAAGATTGCTGGTTTGTGTTCCTGAATCATGCATTTGGGAGCACCAGTCACAGTGATGTGCATCAAATTTCACATTTATATCGTCAGAAAGTTGTTAGAAAGTGTGGAGGTTTGCCCCTGGCTGCGATAACTCTTGGAGGCCTTCTACGCACGAAGCTTAGAGATGATGGATGGGAAGACATACTTAACAGCTATATATGGGATTTACCTCGACAAAGTGGTGTTCTGCCTGTTTTAAAGTCGAGTTACCATTATCTCCCTTCTCATTTAAAGAGATATTTTGCATTTTGTGCAATTTTCCCCAAAGATTATGAATTCGAAGAGAAGGAACTGGTGCTCTTATGGATGGCTGAAGGTATTATTCAACAATCAAGAGATACTCAGCAGTTGGAAGATTGGGGTAGCGAGTGTTTTCATGATCTAGTGTCAAGGTCAATTTTTCAACGACCGAGTACTGCTAGTCGTTCTAAATTTGTAATGCACGACCTTGTCCATGATCTCGCTCAATTGGTTTCAGGAGAAACTATTTTCAGGCTTGGAGAGGGCAATGAGCTGTCCAGAAGATCAAAAGATTTCGTCATTCTTCTTACACTCGTGGTGAGTTTGATGGTAAAACTAAGTTTGAGGTTTTCCATGAAGTTCCACATTTGAGAACGTTCTTGCCGGTGCCTACAAGAGGCGGCAGTCACTAGTTACATAACTGGTATGTTTCTTACTGATTTATTGCCAATGTTAAAAAAGTTTAGGGTACTATCTTTAGAGGGATATTATATTACTCAATTGCCTAATTCAATTAAAGATTTGAGGCTTTTAAGGTACCTCAACCTTGCTGGCACTATGATCAAAAGTTTACCCGAGTCCACAAGCTCACTAATTAACTTGCGAGGTTTTGATATTAAGAGGTTGTTCTCGTTTGACGAAGTTGCCACCCAAAATGTGGAACTTGATCAATTTGCGTCATCTCGATATAAATGGTGCAAATTCACTTCAGGAGATGCCACTGCGAATGAAGGAGTTCAAGAATCTCCAAATGTTGTCGAATTTCATTGCGGGCAAGGATGCTGGATCTAGCTTGAAGGACTTGAAGAGTTTAAAGTTTCTCCGTGGAGAACTTTGTATCTCAGGCTTAGAGAATGTGAAAGATTCACGAGATGCCAGAGAAGCTACATTATGCGGGAAGCAGAATGTTGAAGGTTTGTGCCTACAATGGGGGTCACAGTTTGACAGCTCACGAGATGAAGTAGTAGAAGAAAATGTACTTACTACAACCTCATCATAACATAGAAAAGCTCATCATCAGGCACTACGGTGGAGATAGATTTCCAATATAGATAAGAGAAGCCACGGTTCTCCAAGATGGAGGTTCTTAAATTCGAAAGTTGTGAAAATTGCACGGCATTACCTTCACTCGGGCTGTTGATGTCGCTCAAAGTTCTCACCATCAAAGGGATGAAGAAACTGAAGACTGTAGGTTCTGAATTCTGTGGAGAGGGTTGCTTTAGTTCTTTTCAGTCGTTACAGACCCTTCACTTTGAGAATTTCCAAGAATGGGAGTACTGGGACACTGATTCCGAACAGAATGGTCTCATTTTAAGATTCTCAAGCCTCCGTGAGCTTTCCATTGTCGGATGCGCCAAATTAGTTGGAAAATTGCCTGAGCTTCTGCCTTCTTTGGAGACATTTGTTGTCCGTAAATGTACAGAGTTGGTAGCTTCGTTCTCAAGCTATCCAATGCTTTGTAAATTGAAAATTGATGGATGCAAAGAACTTGTGTGCAGCACTTCAATTGACTCTAAGTCGGTGAAGTGTATGATTATTTCAAATAGTTCATTAGACACATATGGATGCAAAGGGATGCTGTACAGTAGCCCGACTGATTCTTTGTCACCTATAAGCTCTATGACTATTACAAATATTCTGGAGTATGGAAAATTGCTGCAGCACGGAATAGCAGAAGTAGAGACTCTTGAGATAGGCGATTCTCAACAGAGCAAGTCACAGTGGGAGGTCGGTATATTTCGATCTGACCAGACAAAACAAGGCATACATTTTGTCACCCAAATTGGTGAGGTATCAATTGAGCCGCCCTGCATAAGTTTTGTTTCATTTCCAGAGGTACATTTTCTTCCCAATAATATTCGCTCACTTAAGATTGAAAACAACAGAGCTTTGAAATCTTTACCTGAGGAAATGATGGGCAACAATTCACAATTAGAAAAGTTGTATATCGGCAATTGTGATTCTCTAACATTCATCGCAAGACGAAAGCTGCCTTCATCTCTTAGAACGCTTTATGTATGTAGTTGTAAAAAGTTGCAGAGTTTGGTCGATGGTAAATAGGATTCTGCTCCTGCTGATTGTTCTCCGTCAGTGACGCTGAAACAACTATGAATTGTTGATTGCCCGGAGCTGACAAGTTTAGCTTCAGGAATCTAGTCATTTGAAGCACTTGGATACCTCCAGATATATCGTTGCCCAAAATTGGAGTCAATAACTGATGGCCTGCATAAGTTTAACTGTTTACGGAGCATTTGTATAGGTGGTTGTCCAAGTCTTGTTTCGTTCTTCAAAACCTTCCAGAAGAAGGTCTTCCCACCAATCTAACATCACTTGAAATTGGAGATGTCAAAATGTACGAAGCACTCAGCCTGTGGGGGTTGCACAGGCTTACCTCTCTTACAGTGCTCTACCTTGGTCGTGGATGTCATGAAGCAGAGTCCTTTCCAGATGAAGAGATTGGAATGACACTGCCCACCTCTCTAACTGATTTGACAATCGTGCAATTTCAACAATTGAAATACCTATCTTCAGCAGTTTTCAAAGCCTCAGTTCCCTTAAATCTTTGTGGATACTTAATTGCCCAAAGCTCGCATCCTTCCCAGAGGCTGGCCTTCCATCCTTACTTGTTGAATTATGCATAAGAAATTGTCCATTGGTAAAAGAACAATGCATAAGAAATTGTCCATTGCTAAAAGAACAATGCAGAAGGAATAGGGGAAAAGAGTGGTCCAAGATATCTCACATCCCTTGCGTGAAGATAGATGGCCAATTCATTTACAATCCAGAGGAGGAAGAATGAGCTCAAGTTTGTCTCAGAACAAAGAATTAGAGCATTGCCTCATTCCACTACTTTGTCCTCTACAACAAGGTCAGTCCACTTCTGTCATACCCAATTTAATCATCAATTATTTGAAACAACATCTTGATTATGCAGTTCTATTACTTATCCCCTGCATTAAATTGAAAATGCTCATTTACGCGTATAAGATAGTACATTGAGGCTATTTATTGTTGATGTTGCGTCAACAAGATGCTCACAGCAGTAGCCTATTTTTTAACTTTTTCAGAAGGAAGCATGTAGACATTACCTATCCAGAATAGAATTCTTGTGCAAGTATACCTGATAAATGATTTTTTCATCCTGATCTGCAAGTCAACAGCATGTCAACTCATTGATTTTTCAACTCCTGTGGTTGTGGGTGAAAGGTAATCTAAAGGAATTTCCAAGTACAGTCACATTTTTATAGTTGCAGTTCTCGATAAATATCATATATGCGAAACTTCATACAATGTGTGCTAGATCTTTTTCTTTTTAATTTTTTTTTCAGATGATCAGTTTATTATGTTTTCAAAGTGCAGAGAGAATACTATACTCAGAATAGGCTGGGAATGTAGAGGTGTAACAAGTTTTCCATTTGGTCCCAATGCAGAGAGTTGCAATTTTCTTTCTCGCAACACCATTTTTAACTTTATTGGGTAGCACGTCTAATTAATTTGTCCATGTTTCTTTCAGGATGACTGCTGGGAATGGAGGGATAAAATCAGCTGCCTTCGTTGAAACACTTGAAGAAAATTATGTCCTGCAGAACTTGTGACCGAAGAGAGATTTGATTCTTCTCGAATAAAAAGGATGGATGGCAAAGACATGTTGAATTTTGATCAGGTAAAGATAAACTGGTCTCACCCACTAAAATCTAGTTTTGACTTCCTTAGAGTGCCCATTTGAGGGATTCTTTTAGGTTTTTGTTAAATGTAGTGTCTGTTATTTTAGCATTTTTTCACATTTCACTTGTTTTTTCTTTGTTTTGCAGGTGACAGCTAGCTTAGTCATGCCATTATTGATTTGAAGTTAAAGAATACCATGATGACTAGGAGGTTGAAGAAACAAGCATAATATGGCAACATGAACCTGGACATGGCAGCCGATAAGATCACGGATTTCATCAACTTTGAAGCAGGAATGTTATTAAAGCAGATAGCAGCATAAAGCATGCTTTGAGTCCAGACTGATCCAATAAAGCTGGTGGTGGTATGTTTTTAGTATTCATCAGAATTTTCACCATTCATTTTATTTTATCAGAGTTGGGATCCAAAATTGGAGTAAGCTATTCAGGTTATCAATTCATTCTAGGATTGATACATTCTTATTTATTTATTTTTTATTTTTTCAGGGGGAGGAAGCGGTCAGTTTCAATATAGAATTGGAGTAGGGATATAACTGGTCAGTAAACTTGAACTTGACAGTTTTTCCAACTCGTTTATTTTTGGAACTCATATTGGTGAAAGGCAACGCAAAAAACTGAGCTTTATCAAATTCTGAAATCTTCTGTTTTGGATATATTATTCTAAAGTACCTTGAGTTTGTTTAAGACGATGAATTCATTTTGTTTTTGAAGTTTAGAGAAAGACAGTCCGGGATTGGAATGCAGAGTCAATAAATTTTTTGCGTTCTTAAAGTAATTTGAGTGGTTTTCCAGTGACATTGCACTGTTGATGTAAAGGCTTACATCAAAGGCTTCGGGGATGATGTATCAATTTCGAAAACAAAAGGGTACCGAGATATCTCGCGTTTGCATTCATTCAATCAGAAATGATGAGACAAATGTCACCATCATGCTGGGTCTACTGAATCAGAGCAAATCATAAAACGACTGCGATTGGTCATTCAAGTTGAAAGGGCAGAAAGGTCACTTCACAGGATTTAATAGTCGGCTAAAGAAATCGTTGGTGGGATGCTGACATGGCAAGCTGCTCACTAATGATTATGCATCTGACTTGTGTCCGCGGAGATTGATTTAGTTTTTGCGGTTTAATCCTTGCTAAAAGATCTGTTTAGCCGCCATACACTGATGACTTGGAGAATAGAGAGCTAAAAGAAATTTAATTTTATGGTACTCAAAGAAAGAAAATTTGAGGATGGATCCAGGAAAGTCCGTATTAAATCTTAGGAAGCAGGATAATTTGTGCCTAACAACTAAATAAAATAATAAAGAAATATTTATAATTTAACAATTTATTAAATTAATCAACCTAACCTACCTCAACGTTGCAACGCATCAAAATCTCAGATAGAGCCTTGACACCATTTATAATTTAATAATGAGTGAAGCTATTGGCACCTCGTCATTACTCTTATAAAACTCCACTTCAAATAAAATTATATTTAAAAATAAATAAGAATTAAACACATCTTTTTTTACAATAAATTACTTGCATTCTCATCATTACTCATATTTTATAAAACCTCATCATTGCTCATATTTTTTTAAAATTCTTTATTTTTTCTACCTGTTACTTGCTATTTGAATAAAATAAATTGCACGGATTTGGGCTAATCTGTTATTATTTTTCTATTTCTTATAGATTGAATATTTTTATACATAGGATTATTTTTAAATTATAAATTAAAATATGTGATTTAAGTTCATGATTGACATTCAAAAATTCATCGCTAAGAAAACTTTTTAATTTGTGTGTAGGGTAATAACAAAATTGTGAAAAAAAAATCATAATATTGATTTAATAATAAAAAAATTCAGTTAAAAACTAGAAGCGTGTATTAAAAAAGGACATTCTTGAAAATAAATTAAAAATATCTAAAAAATGGATTTTATGAGGAGATTAGAGGGGTGCCGATAGTCTAATAATTTAACTTTGTATTGTCCTCATTACAAATTTCAATTGATACCTGACACATCGGGCAAACCCAACCAAGGTTTAGAAGAGGCTAAAGTCCTTTCTAAACCGTTACTTTTTCTTTTAAATTTATTACTAACTCCCTTCTAAAAAAGACAATAAAAGTATTTGGCCACATTTAAATTCAACAAAATGTTTATATTTTAGAAGTAATAGTTTTATTATATGATTTTGGAGACATTGATTCAAATTTCTACAACCACAAAAATAATTTTTAATGATATTTAATTTATTATTATTACTTTTTAAATTAAAAAAGAAGAAGTCTGAGTTTAGTGAACAACAAAAAATTAAGTTTCCCAAAATTAGATTAATTTTTTAACTAAGCCCCGTAATTAAATTTGCCGGGTCCACCACTGCTTGACACCATCTATAAAATTATTGGTAATTACTAACAAAGGTATTTTTGAAATTTTAAATGTCTAGATTGCAAGACTTTAAAGAAACCAATGAAAAAAAATTATTAACTTTAGGATCACTCTCAAAGAATTTTCGGTGATGATCATGATATGTGTGAGTCCACACGGTTTTGAATGTAATCAATCTCTGCAGGCTTTTGACGCACTGCTTCCTATTTTCTCTTTTCTTGCATTCCATCCGATTTTATCCTATACTCCTTTACTTGCTTCAATTCTTTACCATGGCTGTTGGAGAGCTCTTA
Organism: Murraya paniculata; assembly: GCA_030449075.1. NCBI lineage: Eukaryota > Viridiplantae > Streptophyta > Magnoliopsida > Sapindales > Rutaceae > Murraya > Murraya paniculata. The sequence goes on along the minus strand of JAEVFN010000161.1, from coordinate 30,934 downwards.
CTCTCAGCTTTCTTTCAGGTGATTTTTGACAGACTGGCTCCCCATGGTGAATTGCTCAACTTTGTTCGTCAACTTGGAGGCGGTGTTGATTCGGAGCTCAAGAAGTGGGAAAACACTTTGATGATGATTCAGGCGGTTCTCAGCGACGCAGAGGAGAAGCAACTGACGGACCAGGCTGTGAAGATTTGGTTGGACAGTCTCCGGGACTTGGCTTATGATGTTGAGGACACTCTTGATGTGTTTGCCACCAGAGCTTTGGAGCACAAGCTGATAGCAGATCACGATCACGAGCCCAGCACTAGCAAAGTTCAGAGGCTCATCCCTGTAGCTTGTTTACGCCGTTTCAATCGTTATACTGTTAAGTTCAATAACAGTATGCGGTCCAGCGTAAAAGATATTACTGGCCGCTTGGAAGAACTATGTAAGCTGAGAATTGAACTTGGATTGCAATTGACTCCTGTAGGGACATCATCAAGCTCAGCTGCACAGCGAAGGCCACCCAGTTCAAGCGTGCCAACTGAACGTGCTGTCTTTGGGAGACACCAAGATAAGGCCAAAATACTTGAAATGGTATCTGCCGATTCTCCAAGTGGTCATGCCAATATTGCTGTAATACCCATCGTCGGCATGGGTGGGATTGGCAAGACAACCCTTGCTCGGGAGGTCTACAATGATAAGGAGATCGAAAATTTCATGTTCGACATTAAGGCATGGGTTTGCGTCTCTGACGACTTTGATGTCTTGAGCATTTCAAGGGCACTTCTTGAGTCAATCACCTGCTCGAGTTGTGATCTCAAGGCTTTAAATGAAGTGCAGGTTCAGTTGCAAAAAGCAGTCGATGGTAAAAAAATCTTTTTGGTCTTAGATGATGTATGGAACGAGGACTACGGCTTGTGGGAAGACCTGAAAGCCCCACTCATGGCTGCTGCACCAAACAGTAAGATAATTGTTACCACTCGACATTCACATGTTGCATCAACAATGGAACCAATTCAACAATATAACCTACGGTGCCTGTCAGATGAAGATTGCTGGTCCCTGTTCATGATGCACGCGTTTGTGAGCAGAGATCTTACTGCACAACAAATTTCAGATTTATTCCATGACAAAGTTGTTGGAAAGTGCAGAGGCTTGCCCCTGGCAGCAAAGGCTATTGGTGGACTTTTACGTTCCAAGAGACATGATGCTTGGGACGAAATATTGAACAGCAAAATCCTTGATCTACCTCAACCAAATGGCATTCTCCCGGTGTTAAGTTTGAGTTATCACTATCTTCCCTCTCACTTGAAGAGATGTTTTTCTTATTGTGCTATTTTCCCCAAAGATTATGAATTTGAGGAAAAGGAACTTGTTTTCCTATGGATGGCGGAAGGCATCATTCAACAATCAAGAAACAAAAAGAAGCAACCAGAAGTTCTGGGTCGTGAGTATTTTCATGATCTACTGTCGAGGTCGATACTCCAACCGTCAAGTAGTAACAGCTCTAAATTTGTCATGCACGACCTTGTTCGTGATTTGGCCCAATTGGTTTCTGGACAAACAAGTTGCAGATGGGAAGACGCCAACAAGTCAATCTCCTGTTGTTGCAAAATTTTAATATACTCGCAAGCGCACGAATCTAGAAATAGAGTAGTGGTAACGAGGTCGAACCCACAGGGATTGCTTTAAATTGAAAAGTCTAATTTAAATCTAAAATTAATATTAATCCTAACCTAGTTGAGCAAATTGAGTTTAAGAGAAATTAAACTAATTAATCTAAGAAAACAATTAAAGCAAAGTAGAATTCAATAAGACAAAGGTTACTAAGGTTTTAGAATCCGCCACTATTCAACTAGTAATTATCTAATTATCAATTAATCCCTAATTTTAGAGTGACAACTCGAAATCAATCTATGTCGCCTCATGGATATAATAATTAAGCCCAATTAAAATTAATCTTATGTAGGTTCTTTTTCTGCTTAATAATATGTTATCTAAGCATCCTATGTAAACATATTGAATGACAAAGAGTCAAAGTTTTCCTAAGTACTCTGTGTAAACAATTTAAAAAAAAGACACGGAATCAAAGAAAATCATATATAGACATTATAGATCCAAGCATAGATTTAATTGAATATTAATCCTAACAATCAATAATGCATGACAGAATTGATGAAAAGATTTAATAACATCCAACTAATCATGTGAAATAAGAACCATAAACATTAAATAACATATGTAGGGAATTTAATTAAACAAAAAGATAATTATTTCATTGAATAGGGTTTCATCCTTAACCTTAGTATAGGAAAATTAGCTAGACATACTTGAATTGGGAGCAACAAAATAAATAAAATCAGCCATGGAAAATTGGACTGCTGCTGCTGCTTCTCTTTTGCTCTCTCTGTCTTGCCTCCTCCTTTTTTCTTCTCTTCTTGCGGTTGCAATCTCCAATTCTCCTCTTGGCTGCTGGTTGTGTCTTTCTTCAAAAGCCAAAGGTTGGCTTTTTATAATGTCCAAGGGTGGCCGAATCCTACTTGGATTCTAATTCCAGTTTAATGCAATTAATACAAATTTAAAGCCATGCACCCACCGACATTAGCTTAGGCAATTCACGTGCATGCTTAAATATGGCCGTTTCCTTTTCTTCATGTGCATGGGTGAATTAATTTACTAGTTTCCGTTTCCTTGGCTTCACTTCCACATCTAATTGCTTCCAAAATCAATTAATCTTTAATGCTTTCCAATTTAAATTTCTTCATGCCCTTTTTATCAATATTCTCCCATTAATTTCCTATTCAATAAAACAAGTTAATTAATTAAAACTAATAAATAATCATAACTAATAATTATATAATTAAGAGTGAGATATGTATATATTATATGCTCATCATCTCCTCTGTGCAGAAATCTCGCCATTTTTCTTATAACTGTAGCGTGAATGATGGAAATAGCATGCTCGAGATAATGCAAGAGGTTCAGCATCTGAGGACATTTCTGCCGGTGTCAGTTTCAAGTTCTGGTGGTTATGGTAACAATGATTTGGTAATTTCTAAATTATTATCAAATCGTGAGAAAGGGAAATTAAGGGTGTTATCTTTAAGCGGATCTTCTATCACCGAGTTTCCAGAAGGATCGATGAGTGGTTGGAAACATTTGAGGTATCTCAACCTTTCTCACACATGGATTAGAAATTTGCCCAAGTCAACTTGCTCTCTGATTAACTTGCAAATTTTGTTGCTAAGAGATTGTTATTATTTACTGAAGTTACCATCCAAAATGAGAAAGTTGATCAATTTGCGCCATCTTGATATAATGGGTGCAATTAACATAAGCGAGATGCCATTCGGAATGAAGGAGTTGAAGAATCTTCAGGCACTATCTAATTTTGTTGTGGGCACAGATACCAAATCATCCGGCTTGAAAGATCTGAAGAGTTTAGCATTTATTGGTGGAGAACTTTGTATTTCAGGATTGGAGAATGTGATTGACTCATGGGAGGCAAGTGAAGCGATGTTATGCGAGAAGCAGTATCTAGAAGAATTGTCATTGCAATGGGGGTCTCAATTGCAGGGGGGGTCTCAATTTGACGACTCACGAAATGAGAACAGAGAAGAACTTATACTTGGCAAGCTAAAACCTTGTACAAGTATCAAGAAACTCACAATCCAGGGCTATGGTGGCAAAAAAATTCCGTCTTGGATTGCAGATCCATCTTTCTCCAAAATGGAGGTCCTCCGATTAGAAAATTGTGAAAATTGCACATCCTTGCCATCGTTTGGGTTGTTGAGTTCACTTAAACGTCTTACTGTTAAAGGTTTGACGAAACTCAAAAGCATGGGTTATGGAGAGGATTGCTCAAATCCTTTTCAATCACTGGAGACTCTTTGGTTTGAGGATTTGCCGGAATGGGAGTATTGGGACGCCAAATTCGAAGAAAATGGCATTGTCGCAGGATTCTCTAGCATCCGTGAACTTTCAATTTTGAATTGTCGCAAATTCTCTGGAATATTGCCGGTATGCAAGAATTCACAACTGGAAAGCTTGTGCATCCGTTACTGTGATTCTCTAACATTCATTGCAAGGCAGAAGCTACCTTCAAATCTCAAATGGCTTGGGATAGAGAATTGTGAGAACTTACAGCATTTGGTCTATGATGAAGAAGATAATCCTTCTTCATCAATGACGTTGAAACACTTGACGATAAGACATTGCCCAGAGCTGACCAGTTTGTCATCAGGAATCCAGCTATTTGAGGCTCTTGAACAACTCTACATATGGGATTGTCAAAAGCTGGAGTCAATACCTGACGGCCTGCGCAATGTACAGAGGATTGATATACTGGGTTGTCCAAGTCTTGTTTCCTTGGCAGAAAGAGGGCTTCCCAACACCATTTCAAGTGTTAAAATATGGAGTTGTGAGAAGCTTGAAGCCCTTCCCAATGACATGCACGAACTCAACTCTCTTCAACATTTATATATAAATAGATGTCCAAGTATTATAAGGTTTCCAGAAGAAGGTTTCCCCACCAATCTAGTGGAACTAGAAATTAGAAGATTTGATGTGAAATTGTACAAGGCAGTCATCCAGTGGGGGTTGCACAGGCTTACCTCTCTTAGACGCCTCTGGATTGAAGGATGTGATGATGACGACGCAGAGTGTTTTCCTGACGAGGAGATGGGAATGATGTTGCCCACCTCTTTATCTTATTTGAGTATCATAGGATTCCGAAACTTGAAAAGGCTATCTTCAAAGGGTTTTCAAAGCCTTACCTCTCTTGAATTTCTGTGGCTCGATGATTGCCCGAATCTGACATCATTTCCAGAGGGGGGCCTTCCATCCTCAATTTTGTGGTTAAACATATGGAGCTGTCCAAAGCTGGAAAAAGTTTACAAATGGAATAGCAAGAAGGGGTCCAAGATTGCAAACATCCCTCGTGTTTGCAGAGATGGCCGGTTCGTATGATGAAAAATGAACTCAGAGAATTCATAGCTCAGATTCACTCACATCTCTTACTGTCGTCTATAACAGACAGGGTCAGTTGATTTCATTAATCCACTGCCCTAGATAGATTAAAAATGATTTACTTTTATTTTTATTTTCACATTTCAGAATCCTGGTGGTAGGTTGCTACAATTCATTTCATCCAATGTGTTCGGTGGTAGTTTGTGTAATTAGTACCTTCCACGCCTTTACTGTGATTAAATTATAAACTTTTATCTTGAACATAGTATCATGGAGAGATTAAAGTATATTATCGAAACTGAAATACCTATCTTCAATTTTTCAAAGTCTTACCTTTCTTGAATATCTGTGGATCCGTGACTGTCTAAATCTGGCAAAATGCATGGACAGATCAAATAGTCCCTTGTTTTATTACTAATTGTTTAGTTAATACATGTGAAATTTTAGTTTTTCACTCTTGTTTGCAGAAAGTGAATCGAAAATTTACTTCATTAGAATTCTTTGCTGTGAATAAAACAAGCAAAGGACAATCTGGTCGGTTCATGTATTTTGTCAAATTATTATTTTTTTCCCCAAGTAGCAACATTGTGTTTAAAATATATGTTATCGCTCTAAAAAAATAAAATATGTTGTTAAAATCAAAGACATGAAGACACCATCAAGCTGGACTTAGAAACCAGTTAGATCAGTCACACATTTCACCAACCATGAATGTCACGTTGGTGGCTAGCAGAGGAAAGAGAGGATGTTGGAACCTCCTCTGTATGACTGAGGGGAGCTTTGATTACGTATAGGATTTTGAACTTCCGTTGGTGAGTGGTAATTAAAGAAAATTGTGAACTTAGTCGCGTTTCAATTCAATATTTTCTGTTTCGGATAGAGTTGATACCAAGTTTCCCAAATCTACGTTTTCTTGCGGATGATCAACTCATTCTGCTTTTGAAGTGGAGTGACAATCGGCTGGAAATGCAGATGCATAATAAGTTGGAGTTTTAGTCCCATTCTTAATATGTATAATCTTGGAATAAAAGGGGCCAAGGCAATGGTGGTAAGATGTATTCTCATTCTTTCTTGCATCTCTATTGTCTTCTTCCTTGAGCAGTACGTCCAATTATCTGTATTGTCAGTATGAATTCCAGAAATGGACTGATGAAATCAATGTTGTCTTGGATTGAAAGAAAATATGTTACCTGCCGGTCGTGTGACCAAAGATAGCTTGAAGATTAAACAACGGAACAGGCATAGTGCAACATCAAGCTGAAAATGAGACTGACAAGATCACCAATGTCATTAACATTCAAATTTGTGAACCAAATAAGGGTTGCCTTTGCACATTCATTGTATTACTGATCCTTGCATTTTCTGCATTTGATTAAACTGAGAGAAATTGCTTTCAGACTGAAGAACAATAGTTGTACCTCCTAGCCAATGTCTAGTGTGTGGATCTGCGGAGGAGTTAAGAGGATCTCCATCTTAGTGCATGTCTGGTAGAAGAAAACGTCATTAGAATGTGTACACGATCTACCTCGCTTTTTCCACTTTGTTTATCATTTGAATTTTGGATGCCATCACATAATTTGATTCTTCAGTTTTATGATTAGTCCTCTGCCTTTAGATGGAAAGGCCACCGACATTTTACTTTCCCTCGTCAGATACTGAGAAGCATTTTGATTTATCGAAGCCGTGTCAACAAGGATCCTTCTTGTTGCTTGTTGAGGTAAGTAATACTGATTAAGCATTTAAGCTTATCAAGCTACAAAGATTTAAGTCCTGTTTGAGATTGAGATTAGACAGTTGTAACTTAAAAACTATAATAATAAAGTGTTTGCTAAATAATAGCTGCTGTAATTTAAAAATTAAGTTGATTTGATTTATATTTGTATGATGAAAAATCATTATATCTTTACTAATTTTGTTAAAATTATTATTAAAAAATTGTATTTACTATTAACTTCCATTTTATAGTTACAATTATTTTCTAAGCAATTCTGTAATTTAAAAATTATAATAACTCAATACTAAACAAACCTTTAATTTATTCCAACCTGTAGTTCTGATTTTTCATATATTTATTTTTCTGTCTTTTTTTTCTCATATTGCTTGTTGTGTCAAAGTTAGTTCATTGTTAATTTGGCATCTGAATGAAGATGTGAATTTGGGTAAATCACATCAAAGTGTTTTGATTTTCAGTTCGGAACCATGTAAATCTTTATCTTTGCTTATTAATCATTACGTATCTCACTTGTGTTTGCAGAGGCTGATTTCTTTTTTGCTTTTTAATTCTTGATAAAAGATCAGTTTAATCTCTAGAATCGGATTCAAATCAATTAGTGCAAGACAGGACTCTGAGAATCGACCCAAAAAAAAAAGAAAAAGAAATTTAACTTCATGAACGGAAGATTCCATTCACTAGTCTAAATTAAAATAAATAAATGGCCTGAATTTTGTATATTAAATTATTTGGAATATTGTTTTAAGTAATTAAATATTTTCAGAAATCATAGTTTTGTCTTGAGCGGATCCGGACTGTTAAAGCACCTCGACTAGTCAACTTCGTGTACACGAAGACCAACCAATGAGCTGATTAAATACCAATGAGTGAGATAAATAATAATCTATTCCAAGTTTCCATTCCTAAACTTCTCACAGAATCAGTCTTTCCAAGAAAATTCGAGTATCAATCCAGGAAAACCGAGTTGTGGCATCTTATCAAACATATTTATCAAGGACGACTTTAGGCACAGGCGAATTACACAGTCACCTAAAATTTCATATTTGAGGAAGATCCTAATGTAGTTGCTAGACCCCATATATTAAGAATTTTTTTTATTTATATTTTTTGGATATATTTAAATTAATAATTTTTTTTTTAAAAGTTACTTACAATAGAAAAGCCTATTTTTTAAGGCCTCTCTTTAATTAACAATTATCTTACAGTTAGGAATTTTTATAGAAATTCAATATTTGATAACTTTAAACAATTATAATTAATAGTATTGCCTAACTGGTAATTCATTATTTTTTTAAGAAAAAAATTAAATTCTTTATTTGTTTAAGAAAAAAATCCTTAAATATTTAAAATTATAAATTTCTTGTTATCTCCTCTATAAAGAAAATTATTATATTTATTGGCTCACTTTTGAAGTAAAAAAATAAAAGCAAAACAATTTCTTGAAATAATGGTTCTAAAAGAAGTAAAAAAAGATTATTTTCTTGACAACTTTTCTCTTTTTGAAATTTCTTACTATTTTGTTAATTGTTGATATATAAGATATAGTTAAAAATTGATTGAGTTTTGAGCTCTTTTATATTTTTTTAAGTGTTGAAACTACTGAATATAAGAAGGCCTAATAAGAAAATTTTGCCTAAGGCCCCTAGTACTCCGGTGTTTGCAACATCAGTTTCTCGACCTCTTATTTTGGAAACTAAACTTTTAAAGCAATTACCTCAATTTTTTTTCCCATATGAATGGAAGATTTCATTCATTAGTCCAATTTAAAATACTATCTAAGAATTATGTAATAAATACACTGGTTATGACAAAGTCGTTTGGAGCATATATTCTATATATGGTGGAGTCCATCTGGTTTTGACGAGAATCAAAAGCATCAAAATGCACTTCACTCTTCATTATTATGATGGGTCCCTTTATAATGCTATAATTTTTTTATAGTATCAATAATTTAAGAAATATGTACCATTTGATATAATTAACAGTACATATTATTTTTATTAATAAAAAATTAAATTATTTTTAATAGAATATATTTAAATTATTTTTAATATAATATAAATTGTTAATAAACCATTAAAAGGGTGATTCTAAATTAAAAAAAAAAGATATATCATGACCCAACCTAAACCTGGCAAGATATTGTCCGCTTTGGGCCCCGCATGATTTTGTTTCTAGAGTGCCCATATACCCCAAAACGTGTCTTGCCAATTAAGATGTGGATCATCCCTTATAAACTCAGCATCTCTCTTGTGCTTTACCGATGTGAGATTCACTTAGGGTATTACATACACTCCCCCTTAAGGACTCAATGTCCTTATTGAGGTTTGCTCCACCATCGCTCAAGAGGACACGCAGAGCTGCTATGATACCATCTGTCATGTCCTAACCTACACCCTAGGCAAATCCCATGTCAGCAAAGCACGGAAAAGATTCTAGATTTATAAAGGATGATCAACACCTTAATTGGCAAGATGCATTTTGTGGTATATGAGGGCCCAAAAAAAAAAAAAACTGTACAGGCCTTGTTAAGGCCCAAAGAAGACAATATTTTGCCAGGTCTAGGTTGGATCATGACAGATGGTATCAGAGCCATAGGTTTGGGATTCTGTATACTTTGTTTGAGGCTAGTTTTTTTTTTTTTTTTTTAAAGCGCAATCAATTAGATCAATGGTATTGTTTACCATGAGGTTATCGGAGAGAGTACATCTTTAAGGGAGAGAGTACATCTTTAAGGTAGAGAGTAATCATCTATAGTTAGAAATTTGATTTAGACCCTTTTACCTTTTGGTAACTTATGACTACATGATAACTGCTTTCATAGAGGATTCTTAGTATCAACATATCATGAATTACTTATTTGCTCTTGTTGACCACCTTTAAATTTAGTTATCAATTTTTTCTACTTATTTATTAGTTTGCGTGTTGGCACAGACTTTATTTATTACTTACTTTTTGTCTATTTGTTTATTTATCTTTATTCTTATTCGTCATGGTTTAGTCGAAGATGTCACGCAGGAGAGTTGCTAGGAATGCCTCTAGCTTGAGAGATATTTTAGGTATCGCTGATGACACTAACCCAATCTTATGTGAGATGGCCAATGAAGGTAACCCTATAATGCGCGCAATGTTTAGATTGATGGAGCAACAAAGTAAGTTGATTCAAGATATGGCTAGAGGTAGAGTTGGGGCACAGGAGAATGTGCCAGCTGAAAGACAAGGTGGTGGAAGAGATCAGGGAGCTACGATGAGCTTAGAGCGGTTTAAGAAATTGGGACCACCTACCTTTTAAGGGACTGTCGATCCTATAGTTGCAGAGGCTTGGCGAAAACAGATGGAGAAGATATTCGTGGCTATGGGTTGCAACGATGATCAGAGGGTGATTTTAGCCTCATTTGTCCTTCAGGGTGAGGTAGACCACTAGTAGAATGCCGAAGCCCATCTTTAAAGGTTGAGTTAAGAGAGGCACTTATCACTTGGGAGTTGTTTCTGGAGGCTTTTCATAAAAAAGCATTTTCCTAAACTAGTTTGACATCAGATGGAGGTTGACTTTCTGAAATTAACTCAAAGAACAAAGTATGTTGCTTAGTATGAAAAACAGTTTACGGTCCTTTCTCAATTTGCTCCAACTTGGGTCGCTAATGAGGGTAGTCAATGTAGGAAATTCCTAGAGGGGTTATGTACAAACATCAAAAGGTGGTTGACCATCCTTAAGCTTAATAATTATGCCGGTTTGGTAGATCATGCCATTCTTGCAGAAAAGGATTTAATTCAATCTCATGCTGCACAATCTAACCGCCATAATAACCAGCTTGGAAAACATGATGGCAATGGTAGCGAAAGTGAACATAAGGACTCTAATGGTGGTTCTATTCAAAAGAATGTACCATTCTGTAATCGTTGTGGCAAGTACCATTATGGCGTATGCTATTTAAATATAGGAGCTTGTTTTGGCTGTGGACAAATTGGGCATGAGATTATAGATTGCCCAAAGAAGCGCGGTGGTAACACAGATTCTACTGAGATCCAAAGGAAACAGCCACGTGTCTTTGCCATGATGGAGCAAGATACTAAGAAATCGAATAATGAAGCCTCAGATGCATTACCTATTTTCCATATAAAGCCTTGAAGTTTGGATTAATTGGTATTGTGCTTTTCCTCCATCCTTTCTGATTGGTTGTATCGTAACTAGAGTTTTTGAGCATAATAATTTTTCATCTCTTGAATTTCTATGGTGCATTAGTAGGATATGGGGTATGACTTTATAAGGCCATTTTGGATTAACTCAGGGTTGGATGGAGTAGGGATTAATATTATGTTTTCTCGATTGTCCTCTGATTAGAGGTAATTTGAAAGTACCATTTGAGACCGATTTGCTTATGAGTTCAACTAGAAATGACAACAAATTTCTAGGACAAAATTTTTTAAGAAGGGGAGAAATTGTAACGCCAAAAATTTTCATAATTTTAAATTATGGAAATTTTGTTTTATGAAAATTTATAAATGACATTATTGCCCTTATTAATAAGGATTATTCATGGTATAATTTTGGAAAATATTTACTTTTTCCAAAGTTAATAGTATTTCTTAAGGTTCTTTATAAATTTATACTTTTCCCCCTCCCATAACCCTAAATCCATAGTGTTCTTTTTGTTATTTTTCTCTGCTGCTGCTGCTTATTACTCTTTCACTCATACCCTAGGATTCAAACTTTTGCTTTGTAGGGGAGAGAGTTTTAACGGTTAGTAAGTTTTACTCTCTATATGCTCTATTTGATTTCCTATTATTGTGCTCTAGTTAGGGTTTTATTAACATGATTTTAGATTGTTACAGACTATTATGCATGATTTATGATGTGTTTAAGTTGTGTTTAGGGCTTGGATTTATTGTTGAGTATTGTTAATCAATTTTTGATGCAATAAACACACTAGACAATTCTGGACAGCATGGATATCTCAAAATTAAACTTATTTTTTATGAAATATTTTTAAGAAGAACCTTATCTTTCTCAAAATTAGACATGTAGGACTTATTGAATAATTTTTTTTATAAGATTTGATTTTGTTTTCAATTTTATATGGATTTTTTAAACTGACACTGTTGCACTGGAAAACTACAATTTCGGCAAAATGACTAGATTCACAAAATTATTTATACTATCAAATGAATTTAAAAAATTCTGAAATTTTAAACAGAGATTGATATATGTGTCTAGTATTCAAGTTTTAATTTCATAATTTTTTGATTAATTTCTGATTTTATAAAAATCTCAGAACCAGTTATGTTCAGTTAAGGCACTATGAAATAGTTTCGAACTTGTCAAGAAAAGAATAGTTTTGAAAATGTTTTGGTATCGGATCTTCTTGAAAACTTTACATGAGATACCCGTGGATGTCCAGAATAGCTCTGTAAAATATTATGTCATTTTAATTTTTAGATTAAGAGTTAAAATTTCTAGAATCTAACTTGTATGTGCATGAATTAGAAAATCAGGTTCTTAGAATAAATTTTTAATAGTTATATCTTGTATTTATTTAAGGTGTTTGAGGCTGTTAGAGGTTTACAGGTGTTTTATATCAATTCTTTTATGGAGATAAGTAATTTCATTCCTAATATACTGGATATGTATGATTATTTTGATATTATTATAAATATAAGTGTTTTTATACTGCTTAAATGATTAATTGATTTTAATAACAAAATTAGTTTATTTGAAATTATTTTTTAATAAAATATTATAAATACTTTTGAATATGTAATTTATTTTGTTACACAATTACCTTTTATGATTTTGTCTATGAAATATTTTGCAAGCCTAAATTATAGTTATGGACATTTATGAATATGATACGAATGTTTTGTGCCAATGTATGATTTAAATTATTTATGATTGTACGGGGGCCATCTCTTGAGACTATATGAGAGCCACCTCTCAAGGTCAAAGTGCCGCAAAGTGCCACACACAGTGCAAAGTGCCATGCACAAGTCATTACATATGAAAAATTAATTGGAATGTTTTGGCTCATTGTCCGTAGTGATTATGATTATGATTATGATTCTAATTTTGATTGTACAATGTGATATATATGTTCTAGACCGGTATTGGGTTTCTATTTTGAATGTGCACACGATATTCTGATTCTGATTCTATTTCTAGCCGGGTCATCAGGAGTATAGGTGACACTGTGTGACATGAGCTAACTTTTTGTTTTCTGTATATGTGTTATACGATTTGCTTTCATAATTAACTATGCTTTTGATATTCTAAATTACTATGAATTTATGTCATCTTGTTGTAGTATGTCGTTTTATGAAATTTATGAATTATAATATATGTTTCAAAAAAAGGAAGGCTTACAATATTTTTGATACTCGACAAGCCTAGTGTGTTGGGAATGATTTTACTTACCGAGTTGACAGCTCACCCTTCGTCATTACTTTTTGCAGATTAAGTACTTTGTTGAGAGATGCGCTTATCATTAGAGTTAGAGATTCGTTTCCTTTTACTAGTTGAATAAGAGAATGATATACTCATGTTTCTTTTAAGTTTATTTATTTTATGAACTTATAATTAGGGAGTTTTGAGACTTTCATATATTTATGTCTTTGAGAGATATTATTTAGTTAGACACATGGATTTGTAGTTTTATTTGATTAAAAATTTAGGCATTTTGTTTGAGATTTTTGTGTAAGGATTTTGATTTAAAAGTAACATTTTTCATCGCGTGCTCTGCACGTGTTAGATTTGGGATGTTACAATTGTGGTATCAGAGATATTGTCCAACCTAGAACTGGCAAGATATTATACGCTTTGGGCCTTAAAAAAGCCCGCATGGTTTTATTTCTAGGGCACCCATACACCCCAAGACGCGTCTTGTCAATTAAGGTCTGGATCACCTTTTATAAACACAATATCTTTCCCGTGCTTTGCCGATATAAGATTCCCCTAGAGTGTTACATACATCACTTTAGGGACTCAGCATCGTTGCTGAGGTTTGCTCCACTATCGTTTAAGAGGACATGCGGAGTTACTTTGAAACCATCTGTCATGACCCAACCTAGACCTGGTAAGATATTGTCCCCTTTGGGCCTTAACAAGGCCCGCACAATTTTGTTTCTACGGTGCTTATACACCTCGAAACATGTCTTACCAGTTAAGGAGTGGATCACCCATTATAAATCCAGTATCTCTTCCGTACTTTACCGATGTGAAATTTACCTAGGGTGGTACATGTAGTGTTTGGTCGATGGTAAAGAGGATTCTAATCCTGTTGATTGTTCTCTGTCAGTGATACGAAAACAACTGAGAATTGTTGATTGCCCAAGCTGATAAGTTTAGCTTCAGGAATCCAGTCATTTGAAGCACTTGGATACCTCTGATATATCGTTGCCTAAAATTGGAGTCAATACATGATGGCCTGCATAAGTTTAACTGTTTACGGAGCATTTGTATAGGTGGTTGTCCAACTCTTGTTTTGTTGCCAGAGGACGTGCACAAACTCAACTCTCTTCAAGTTTTGCGCATAAGCCAAAATGTAGCATTTCCAGAAGAAGGTCTTCCCACCAATCTAACATCACTTGAAATTGAGATGTCAAAATGTATGAAGCACTCATCATACACCAAGAGATCTTGGTAACACATCTTTTGTATTAGGCATACAAATACACCGAGATTGCTCTCGGGATATTCTTGGATTATCACAAAAGAGCTATATCGAAACAGTTCTCAAGAGATATGACATGCAAGATTGCAAACCAAGTGATACTTCTGTGGCTAAGAGAGACATATTTAGTCTTAATTAGTGCCCTAAGAATGATTTTGAGAAAAAGAAAATGCAAAAGATTCCTTATGCATCAGTGGTAGGAAGCCTGATGTATGTTCAGGTTTGTACGCGACCAGATATTTTGTACGTTATTAGGATGTTAGGCATATATTTAAGTAATCTAAGAGTACACCATTGGAAAGTAGCTAAATGGGTCTTGTGGTACTTACAAAGAACAAATGACTACATGCTCATATATCGGAGGTCAGATCAGCTTGAGATTATTGGGTATACTGATTCTGATTTTACTATATGCCAAGATAGTATGAAATCCACTTCGGGTTAGATTTATCTGCTAGCTGGGGGTGTTGTCTCCTAGAAGAGTGCTAAATAGTCTCTTATAGCATCTTCCACTATGGCAGCAGAGTTTATAGCATGTTATAAGGCATCCAATCACGGAATATGGTTACAAAATTTTGTCACGGGGTTGCGTAGAATAGATGGTATTAACAAACCACTTAGATTATTTTGTAACAACAAGTCAGCAATGTTGTATTCCAATAACAACAAGAGCTCGACGAAGTTAAATTATATAGACATCAAGTTCTAGTTGTTAGAGAAAGGGTTCAATTGTCTATAGAGCACATCAGTACAAAATCCATGATTGCGGATCCATTTACTAAGGGACTGCAATCCAAAACGTTCTATAACTATGTTTCTCATATGGGTGTCATGTCATTAAAGGATATTTAGTTTTAGTAGGAGTTTGTAATTTCAAATCCTTTTATATTTTAGACATTTTTAGTTATTTCGGTTTATGGATATTTAAGGTTATTTTCTGCAAAAATAAAGTTTTGGTTCATTCACACTCTGATTTTAGTATGGTTTGATTTCACTAAGGTTTAAGATGGACCAATTGGAAATAGGCATGTTAAGATCACATTGTATGAAGTTTTCATGCTGCACATCTACATCATGATCCATGTCATTCAGTTGATTTGGCATTGTGACTATTGATAAATTGAGTTACGATAGTTGTAACAAAAACTGCTTTGATCCCATGTTGATATGATTGATGGACCAAATTGGTTATAGATACATTTTGGCAATGACAGTAATTGTTGAGCTCATACGGTTGTTTTTGCAAAGCATAATTATAAGGTTACATATATAGCCCAAGTGAGAGATTGTTGGATTTTTTAATCCAGTATTGTTCGATCTTTAATCCAACGTTGGGCTTATATGTGAATACTTATATATTGTGGACTGTTAAATAAGGTTAAGTCCAATTAAAAGTGATCTATTTGGGTTTTCGGTATTATAGATTTTAATGTATTGTGGGCTTTTAATGTATAGAAACCTAATGATATTCTAATTTTATGATGAGTAGAATTAGGAATACCTAATAACAATAGGAAAAAAGTGTCTATATAAGTGGCCATGGTCTCTGGTCACATGTATCTTTCTATTCTCTACTGATATCCCATCATCAGAGAGAGAGCAGTGAGAAATTTAAAAGATTCTTTAGGAGAACGTGTTGATCTGGAAGACCAACCACACAACCCTAAAGAGCAATTTAGCATTATAGATTCAGGTACACTTCTGCATATTTTCTTATTGATTCTTGATGATACAACATGAATATTTCTGGGTTATAGGTAATGATTTTCACCAAAAGATTTCTTGTCATAACACTTTGTCCTCTACAGCAAGGTTAGCCTATTTCTGTCATATCCAGTTTAATCATCAATTATTTGAAACAACATCTTGATTATACAGTTCTATAACTTATCCCCTGCATTAAATTGAACATGCTCATTTACACGTATAAGATAGTACATTGAGGCTACTTATTGGTGATGTTGCATCTACAAGATGCTCACAGCAGTAGTCTGTTTTTTAACTTTTTAGAAGGAAGCATGCAGACATTACCTATCCAGAATAGAATTCTTGTGCAAGTGTACCTGATAAATGAATTTTGCATCCTGATCTGCAAGTCAACAGCACGTCAACTCATTGATTTTTCAACTTCTATAGTTGTGGGTGAAAGGTAATCTTAAGGAATTTCCAAATACAGTCTCATTTTTATAGTTGCAGTTCTCCATAAATATCTTATATGCGAAACTTCATACATTGCGTGCCAGATCAGCTTTCTTTCATTCTTTCTCCCTTTTTTTTTTTCTTTTTCTTTCAGACGATAAGTTTAATATGTTTTTGAAGTGGAGCGAGAATTCTATACTCAGAATAGACTGGAAATGTAGAGGCATAACAAGTTTTCCATTTGGCCCTAATGTGAAGAGTTGCAATTTTCTTTCTTGCAACACCATTTTTAACTTTATTGAGTGGCACGTCTAATTAATTTGCTTTGCTTCGTTCAGGATGCTACTGGGAATGGAGTGATAAAATCGGCTGCCTTCGTTGAAACACTTGGAAGAAAATTATGTCCCGCAGAACTTGTGACCGAAGAAAGATTTAATTCTCCTGGAAGAAAATGGATGGATGGCTAAGACATGTTGAATTTTGATCAGGTAAAGATAAACTGCTTTCACACACTAAAATCTGGTTTTGACTTCCGTAGAGTGGGAACTTAAGTTTTTTTTTTGGGCTTTTTGTTAAATGTAATGTCTGTTGTTTTAGCGTCTTTTCACATTTCACTTGTTTTTTGTTTATTTTGCAGGTAACAGCTAGCTTGGTCATGCCATTTTTGAATTGAAGTTCAAGAATACCAAGATGGCTAGAAGTTTGAAGAAACAAGCATAATATGACAAGATCAAGCTGGACATGGCGGCCAATAAGGTCACGGATTTCATCAACTTTGAAGCAGGAATGTTATTAGAGCAGATAGAAGCATAAAGCAAGTTTGGGGTCAGACTGATCCAGTAAGGCTGCTGGTGGTATGTTCTTAGTATTCATCAGAACTTTCACGATTCATTTTGTTTTATTTTATCAGAGTTACGGTTTGATCCACAATGGAATAAGCTATTCAGGTTATCAATTCATTTATGATTGTTGCATTTTGTTTTTGCATTATTATTATTATTATTATTAAATAATAACAATAATCAATTAAAGTTGATTTAGTAACTTGTGATAATTTATTTTGATTTAAAGATGAAGTAAACACATCAATAGCAATATAATTTATTTCGATTTCAATTTATACAGTTAAAGTAAATAATTTATTTTGATTTGTATTCCCTATTCTGATTCTACTCCATTATAATTTCAACCATTTTAATTATTAATTAATAAACACACCATTGGAGGTTTTCCAACAGACATTGCAATGTTGATGTAAAGCTTTAAATAGTTACAACAAGGCTTCAGGGATGCTGCATCAATTTCGAAAACAAAAGGTTACCAAGATAATCCGCATATGCATTCATTCAATTAGAAATGATGAGACAAATGTCACCATCGAGCTTGGTTTATTGAATCTGAGCAAACAATAAAGGGAACCTCTACCTTACAAAGCTGTAAGGTAACCCCGGCCAATAATAAAATGACTGTGATGAGCAATTTAAATTAAAATGGCAGACATGTCATTTCACATGATTAAAATATAATCATGGGTACATTCAGTTTATTTATGAGTTCAAATAGTCTCACCTGAAAGAAGCCATTGGTGGGATGCTGACGTGGCAACTAATATGCAGGCTGCACTTACAAGTTGAAAGAAAGTTTAAAGGCTTAAACTTCTTTATTTATTTATTTTATTTATTAACCATAATCAATACTTAAATTTTTATTAAATAGAAATTTAAATTAGGAAAAGATCCTAATCAAAGATTAAAAGCTTCTGATTCTGTTTGTTTGAACAGGCTGACCAACAAGCCTATAAAATGTTCCAAGATCTCTCTGTATAGGTCATCATTTTGGTTGATTCTTGTCTGATTACCTTTACAAGCTAATGACGATCAAAGGCCACTTTTCCACCCACAGATGAATATATTTTTTTAACCAAACCATGTAAAAATATGTGCTTTTGCTCATGAATCATTATGCATCTGACTTATGTTTGCTGAGATTGATTTTCTTTTTTCTGTTTAATTCTTGCTAAAAGAGCAGTTTAACCTTTATATTCTGGTTTAAATCAATTAGTCAAAAACATAACTTAGAGAATTGAGAATTAAAAGAAATTGTTAATTTTATGGTCACTGACAGAAAGAAAATTTGAGGATTAATCCCGGAAATCCCGCATTAACTTTTCGTAAGCAGGATAACTTGTAGACAAATGTAGCAAAATATTAAAGTCTGAAAACGGAGCCTGGCTCTTGTATTATCGTCATTGCAAATGTCAGTTGACACTTGACGCTATCTATAATATTATTAGTAATTAGTAAAAGATTTTTGAAAATTTAAATGTCTAGAATCGATTAATGCAAGACTTTGACTTTGAGAAACGAAGAGAAAATAATTTTATTAGTGTTATGGTCACTCTCAAAGAAATTTTGATGATGATCATGATACGTGGAGTGTTGAATCTAATCAAATCCGGAAACCCCACCCAAAAGTTCGCCACCTACAGCCTTCACCGTCATCGATCGTCACTGCCGTTACGATCCCCAACTACTACCAGCAAAAACCGACCAACAGCTGTCCTTAACCACCGCCATAAACTACTGCACAAACAACCCTCAAACCTGCGAGTTTTACTACCCCATCTGCCTCCACCACCAGCAGATGACCTTCACCGCCACCACCACTACACTCCTCACCATCATATCTACTAGGTTTGACAATCACCACTCAAAGTCACGGCCACATGAAACCTGAAATCTTATTTACAGTTTTGCCATTACCTTTGTGTTTGTGATTGAAATATTAAAAGGGCCCCATGTTTCAAAAGCTTAGTGGAAATTGTAGTCCTCAATATTTTCTTTCATAATTGGATGAGATTGAGATATATTTTCATATTATGAGAGTGCTAAAGTATAGTCAAATACAATTTGTCGCCAATTTTCTATTAATAAGAAGTGCTTTAGAACGGTAGACCAAAGTGTAAGGGCATGGAGTATATTTTGAAGGTCTTCTAAAATTAGATTGTGGAGTTGTATAAAGCGTATGTTGAGGTCGAAATTCATTTTTCTTAGTTATTGTTTCGTACGACAAGATATGAAATCAATTTTTTATTATACTTTTGAGTTTAAATAATTTTATGAATACAAATATTATTATGAACTTGAAGAGCATAAGTTACAGAAGTAATGAATCTCGATCTTGACATGTGGCAAGTTGCTGGCTCACGGCTCATGGCTCATGCTAATGGCCACCCTGATCTAAAGCAATAATTTATCTCTATAAAAGAATAGTTTAAGAGTATCGCAGTGATTGGGATAAATATCCGACCTCGTAAATATTTGGGACTTCAAATATGACTAAGAGAGGACTGTTATGTCGTTCAGAAAGAAAACCCCATGCAACAATCAACGTAATACGTAGGTTGATGGGGGTGAATCTAATGGTGCAAATTGAACATTGAGAAAATAAACATGAAAGTTAACATGATTTATACAACCTTCTCACCATCAAGCAAGCCTCTCTTCCTAAAACCTGACGTTTTGCAACTTTTTAATATTAAAAAGATTTCGGTAAAGATTCTTTGTTCTTGAAGATCGCATAAGAAAAAAATAATAATAATAAAATTGGGAACATAGTGACCCTTCAATAGTTGTTGGCTGTGGGAGCTCCCGGTTCAAGACTTTATTGTGACAGACAAATACATTGTGTCATTGTCCAAATAGACCAGCCAATTGGTTCATGACGGTCAGAATTTTCTCCTTCTACATGGCAGCCTTTCGATATTTTTAATTTCAAGAGGACCCTTCGACCTAACAAAAACAAAATAAGAGAAATGATACGGGACTCAATGGATACAGAAGAGTCTGACAAAACCCCGATCATGCCGTTTTATTTTTCTTTTTCTTTTTTTAACGCCCATAGAGGATGTCGGTAGGGGCACCCGAGGGATGTTAAAGCATAGTTTTCTCCTCGTTTGTGGTAAGTTGTGAGCATTGAGAAAATCAAATTTGCTTTGCTTTTGGGACCGCTTCTTTGAAGCTATTGAATTTGGTTTGTTAATTTGATACTCAAATTAGTGTACGGATTCGATCCGAGATCTTGAAATTGGCAATTATATACAAATAATACGAATAAGACTGTCATTTTCTTGACCAGTGTATAAGAGATATCGAGCAATCATGCGGGCTAGAGAAGGAAAGAATTGTCACAAAAGGGTGAGAATAAAATATGTAAGGAAAGAAATATTCTAATTAGGTAAAGCATCTAAAATGATTGCAGAAAAAACACAAGAGAAAGCATTACATAATATCTTATGATTTTTCTTATTTATTTATTGTTAATATAAGATGAACGTGATGGGATGCTTTGTTCATTTCTGAAAAACAAATCAATGAATTGATGCGAATGGCCAGGCCGTGATTCATGGCCACACTGATTCAGTCACCGATGGGATCATTATTTATAAACGAATAGTTTAACTGTGTGTTCGCATTATAAAGGAATAGTTTAAGAATAAATGAATTTTAAGTTTGATCAAATATAAGAAATGACAGCGTTAACATTTTCAAAGAAAGGCAAAATTACACTGCACAAACTGCTGCTGGACAACTGAACTTTCAGCAAGGTGTGTGGAGTTTAGTGAAGACTTTGTTGGTTGGGCTAATCACGATGAAAGATGCAATAGAATATTAAGACACTCAAATCTATAAAATTTTATAAGACAACTTGCTAAACCAAGAACAAACACTTGCAGAAATTATTTTTCAAGAGAAACTTGATAAACAAAAATTAAAAGATCGATTTGTAGATAGAAAAGTTCTTGCTGGTGTAATCTCCTTGAGGAAGAAAGTATACCAAGTCAATGTTCTCTCTTTCTTCCTTGAGTTGTAATATGTTTTCTCAACTTTTTATTCTTTGAGTCTTATCTTAATAGCAGAACGCTATATAATCAATTATCTCCGTCTTAGAATTGAACTAAATAAATGGCCAGATTTTGATGTCTAGATTTCGGTCAAATTCGTAAGTTAAAAATATCTCCTTCCGTAACTAATTAATTACATCATGTTATAAATAACAACACCTAATACGTTGTCAAATTATGATCGGATATATGATTATGTGATTGATATACATGGCAAATTATGATCGGATATATGATTATGTGATTGATATACATGGCAAATTATGATCGGATATAGTTTAATAATTAATGTGTAATTAGGTGTTAGGTGTTAGATTTATTATTGTAATCTTGTCCTTATCTGCCCGATTATTTTCTTTCACAATATATATGATTATTATCAAGAAGCTTCGATGATTACAATATATAACAATTATCTACAACAAGTTCAGCTGGGATACATTGCATGCATGGTTTGAGCAGTATAATATCAATTTGCGTGCACAATAACTAAGCCGCAGCCCCCATATAACGTGTATACTTCCTTTTTGTCAGTAGTGCTTTCAAAAACACAGTCCTTTCCTTCCACCAAGCCCCATTTTAATATAATGGCCACCCCTCTCTCAATAAGCAACTCCACCAGTGGTGCTCTCAAACGCCACTCAGTGATCCCGTTGTCATTTGACCGTGCTAAACTCGTTCCTAAAAAACTGAATATAATTATTAATTCACAAAACAACCATTTGCCCAAGTTCCAAATTGGATGAATACAGGACCAGAAAAGCAAAGCAAATAAACAAGGCGTTAGATGAAGCAGTTCCATTACTAATGCAACATTCTGCAGTAGCTGTTCTTCAGGAAGCAATGAGATACACTTTGCTAGCGGGTGGTAAACGTGTATTCGGAACTCTAGGTATTGCTTCATGTGAGTTGGTCGGAGGAAATGAGTCGGTGGCGATCCCGCTGGCTTGTGCTGCAGAGATGCTCATGACTATGGCTGTGATTCAAGATGACTTGCCTTGCTTCGACAATGACGATTTTCGAAGAGGCAGGCCTGCAAACCACAAGATTTTCGGTGAAGCAACCACAGTTCTTGCTTGTCAAGCTCTGCTTTGTCTTGCCATTCAGCATATTGCCACGAAGACCAAAAATGTTTCACTCGACCGCCTTCTTCGAGCCATCGTTGCGATATGCTCAGCACTTGGCTCAGAAGGAGTTGCTGCAGGGCAGATCATGGATATTACTGGCGAGGGCAAAGAATTAATTAGCTTGAGTGAATTGGAGCTCATTCACACACACAAATGTGGGAATTTTGTTGAGGCAATCATAGTTTCTGGAGTCGTAATGGGAGGAGGAAATGAACAAGAGATACAGAGATCGAGCAAGTATGGAAAATGTGTAGGATTGGCGTATCAAGTGAGGGATGATATTATTGATACCATTGGATCACCGGAGAAGATGGGAAAGAAATCTGGCAGGGATATTCTGCGAGATAAGACAACATATTCAAAGCTGATGGGTATCGATGGGGCCAACAAGTATGCCATGGAGCTGCTGGCTCAAGCAAATCAACAACTTGCCTACTTTGATTCTACAAGGGCCGCCCCGCTATACCATATCGCTGACTTCATCGTTACTCGACAATATTAATTACTTTTCATGGTTGTTTTCGCTTGTTTAGAGGTTTCCACATCTCTATAGTTTTGGGATTTTACCATTTGTCTCCTTTTCATAATATCTAGGACTAGTTTGGAATTGCAGTAGCTGATGAAATAAGTTGTTGTTACTGTACAGATGAAATAAGTAGCCGATTAAAAAAGCGGCTTAATGTTTGTTTAATTGTGTCGCTACAATTGCTGTGAATTTAAAAAATAGAGTATAATCGTTTGGTAAATTTTATTACGAAAGTGTTTTTTAACTATATAATGATCACAATAGATATAAGTTTAAATTACTTTTTATTTTTTAGAGTATGCTTAATAAATTGTGTAGAAATGCCTTTTTTCTTTTTAAAGCGCATAAAATTACATAGAGTGAGGAAACTCAATTAAATGATACTTAATGAACTTCATAATATGTTCATAAAATATGATGAAAATTCATACGAATACATAATCGAAATAAAATAAAAATTAATATGCATTACATTCACAAACTTGTTACACTAATAATCCTCAAATTTTCGATTCTCGTAACAGAGAGCCATTAATATTGTAATACTCTTCCTAAATGTCATTGTCTCTTTCTATTTCTTCATAAAAAATTAAATTAGGATCATTTTCAATGTTGTTAAAACAAATATAACGTTGTGCATGCATCCTCATAAAATTATGCAATGTCGCGATTGCAATGACAGTTATTATTAGTGTTTTTTATTACGACAGTAATATGATAACTAATGGTTTTTATATTACGGTTTATGAAAAAATAAGATATAATTTTAACATAAATATTCCCATAACATTGATTTTGAAGATAATAAACTAGGTTAAAATGTTGGAGATATTAAAATTGGTTAAGTTCTTAAAGCCGTATAATGTTTTTGGGCAAGTTTAAGAATCTAGACAAAAACAGATGACCATTAATCTTAAAACGAAAAACTGATTTTATAAGAAAAAAAACATATAGTTCTAGTTTTAGAAGATAACGGTGAACCGTTTATTGAAAACAATTAACTGACAAATTCTAGAGATGAGTTAGCTAGCAAACGGTGAATCGTTTAGAGCAAATCGCTAGCCAATAATTTCTTGCAGGTTTTTGGAATTAAATGGCAGACCGTCACCTCCAAACGATGAACCGACTATTCAAAATTCACGTAACGGTCACTTGCATCAAAACAGTGATTCGACAGCAGTTAACGATGATTCGATTATGCCTAGAAAGTCAACAATGGCTAGTTTTCTTATCCAACTATAAAAAGACTCAATCAAATTCAAATTAAAACGGATTCTATGATCATCATTGAAATTATCATTGCGTATTTAATTTTTCTTGTGCTTAAAACTTGTTATTCTTTCCTTAAATCACATTTTAGGCTTTCACTTATAAACACATACATTGTGTGAGGGAACTCTTTGTATTCTTCATTTTTTACTGATTGTAAGTGAGGGAAACACTTGGGTTAAGAGGTTTGGAGTAATCTCATATTGTAACGATTGATTAACACCTTGGAAGTCAATTGTAAAGATTTTGAAGGCTTAACGTGTAAGGCTTGGATACTGAAATCCTCAAACCCGATGAGCTTGGAGGCGTGGACGTAGGCAGAGGTTGCCGAACCACATAAAAATCTCATATTTGATTTTCTCTCTCTACTCTCTTTGTATTTTAATTGTTGATATTGATTTGCTTGTTATTTGTTTAATTTTATTGGATATTTGCATTGATTTTTTTAGTTACTCCATAATTTTTAGAAATCCAATTCACCCCCCTCTTGGATTGCATAGCTAGTATTTCAATAATTATTTTTTTTGTTAAAATATTAAGGTTAAATAGGAACTCTAGAAAGATGGCGCTGTTTATTTAATAAGCTGCTTATAAAAAACAACCTATTACCTGCTTTTAAAAGCTGTTATTAAAATAGTGAAAATTATTAAATAAGCAACTTTTATAAAATTTACCAAATATTATTTTTGTCAAAAATTATGAAATAATGAGCTTATTGAATTTCAACTTTAATCTCAAATGGGGCCCTAATTGTGATACTTCTTTGACATCAATTTTTTTTTAATTGTTACGATTTATAGAAATCATTACAGTCTAGGGAATTTATATACATTTAAGAGCAGTTTAAAAGTCTACCAACTATAGCTAAGAAATCTACCTCTATTCCATGTTTTGTTGGAAGAGACTTGTAAGGGAGAAAGTGTCACTCTCCAATCCAAAAAAGAAAACCAGTTACTAAAATGTTATTAATTGTGAAATAAAATTGTTAAATACTAAGGTTAACTTAGGGAAGTGTATTTATTTTATAAATACGGAGATCTTGTTATTTTTTTTATAACTTGAATTCTTTAAAATAAAAATCCTCTTTTAAAATTCCTTTTGGCATTATCTATTAAAATCTCTCTTGTAGAATCGTTTAGATTAGAGTGTAATCTAATCCTACTTAATGTGTTATTAAAAATCTCATTAAGTTATTTGGATTAGAATGAGATCTAATCAAGCTTCAATTCAAGTGTAACCTAATGGCGTTCACTTTGTCTAGTACTAGAATGACATTTAATGTTTATCTAACTTGTCAATCCGCTTTCGCTAACCTGCTTTAATAGTTGGTATCAGAGTGGTTCTATGTCAATTGCATAACTTTCCTGGCTACCCATATTCATCTCCATCGAATCCATCACTGAAAAAAAAAAATCCCAAAATTTTGAAACCTTAGCCACCACACCCGCCACCACACCTACCACAGCTGCCGCCACTGCAACCAACCACCACCAAACTCGTCGACCTCCACTGACCAAAACCTATCCAGCCTTCGCATGAACCAGCTGCGTAGCCACTGTGAAAGCAAACCACACCTGTGAGCCACCATTTCAAAATCTGTCGCCTGCAGAATTTACCACCGTCAATTGTCACTGTCGTTACGATCCCCAGTCACTGCCCAACAAAATCCGACCAACTGCCGTCCTTAACCAGTTGCCATACACTGCTACATAAACAACCCTCAAAACCACAAGTATTACTACTCCAACCTACCTCCACCACTATGAGTTGACCTTCACTGCCACCACCATTACACTCCTCACTATCATATCTACCAGATCTGACCATCACCACTCGAAGTCATAGCCACAGCAAACTCAAAAGTTCGGCCTTATTTACAGTTTGTCGTTGCCATTGTATTTGTGATTGAAATATTAAAAGGGCCTCATGTTTTGGAAGCTTGATGGAAATTGCAATCCTGAATATTTTCTTTCATGGTTGGATGAGATTGGGGGATATTTTCATATATGAGAGTGCCAAAGCATGATCAAATACAATTTGTAGTCAATTTTCTACTAACAGAAAGTGCTTTAGAATGATGAACCAAAGTGCAAAGGCATAGAGTATTTTTTGAAGGTCTTTTAAAATTGGATCGTGGAGTTGTACGAAGCGAAAGTTGAAATCGAGATTCGTTCCTCTTGGTTATTATTTGGTATAACAAGGTATAAAACCAATTTCTGATTATGCTTATGAGTATGAACAATTTTATGGATGCAAATATTATTATGAATGTGAAGAGCATACAGTTAGAGAAGTAATGAATCTTGATCTCGACATGTGGCAAGTTGCTGGCTCATGGCTCATGCTAATGGCCACCCCGATCTAAAGCAATAATTTATCTCTATAAAGGAATAGTTTACGAACTGATAGTATCCAAGTGATTGTGATAAATATCCGACCGACTATAAATACGACCAAGAGAGGACTGTTATGTTGTTCAAATGAAAAACCGATATGCACAAGTACATAATACATAGGCTGATAGGACGAATCTAATAGTGTAAATTGAACATTGAGAAAACAAATATGAAAGTCAACATGATTTATACAACCTTCTTTGACCATCAAGCAAACCTCTCTTCCTCAAACTTGACGTTTTACAATTTTTAACAATATGTTTTAGTATTAAGAAGATTTCTGTAAATGTTCTTTGTTCTTGAAGATCGCATAAGAAAAAAAAAAATAATAAAATTAGGAACATAGTAACCCTCCATTATTTGTGGTTGTCGGAGCTCGCAATTCAAGACTTTATTTTAGTTTCCTTGATGCACAAATACATGTGTCCCAAATAGACCAGCCAATTGGTTTGTTGTGAAGTACATTAAATATTTTAATTGACTATTTCAAAATGCAAATTTCAAATTGAATATTCTGTTGTGATCAGTTTGTGGAATAGGTCTTGTAACCAACATGGATTACATCAATTTCGTGATTGATTCCTTGCGATAAATCAAAGGCTGAATTGGTCCTTAATAATGGTAGATTTGATGCTTGAATCAAGGAGAAGAAAGTAGGCTTTCAAGTATAAAAAGGATAAGTGCAGTGACCATTAGGCATGTGAACAAATTCCCTTTCATTCTCTTTTATTTTACGGCAACTTTATCAACATTCACTTACTTTCTAGAAATTATTCCTTTTCTATGCTGTTCAGACTGACATAATTGGGAGTCCGCCCTTACATTAGTGAGTCATTACTAGACTACCGTAATTCGTTTATGCACAAGGAAATCATCCTCTAACAAGCAGAATCTATCTTTGAGGATAGTACAGACTTGCACGCCTCCACCATCTACTGTTGTGTTCTTTCACCTGCTTTCTTTTTTGTAGGTTCTATGAAGTTGCTAGTTTGAATTCAATCACATTGCTAAACTGCCGATTCACATGTTTTATACAAGTTGCTGCCTTCTTTATTTTGTAATCATATTTCTGCAGTACTCATCATTACCACAAAATTTTCCACAATCTTAAAGGCAGATTTAGGATGAGTTCTGAAAATGTTCTGACTTCTATTTCAAATCCTGTTGTGGCTTCCTCATCTTCTTCTATAACTACAGCCATTATAACAGTTAAGAACTTGCAGACATTCCAAAAATAGAGCCATTCAATGGAGACCATTTCAAGCATTGTAAGAAAAAATTCATGACGTTCTTTATGTACATAACTCGGCTGACCATATGAAATTATCTCCCTTAAAACAAGTCTATAAAGATTTTGAAAACAAAATGAAAGCATGGACTGCAAATAACAAGCTCTGCAGGTACAAAATTTTAAATGCTCTTTCTAGCAACCTCTATGATATTTACTACCCTTACAAAATTGCTTCTGAAATATGAGATCAGCTTAATAAAAAATATATAACAGAGGAGGCTGAATCCTAATAATACTTTATTGGTGTTTTTTTGCATTTTAGAATGGCGGATCATAAACTTGTTAGAAACCAAATCCATGATGAGCACCCGCTAGTTAATAAATTTAAAAGTGACAACGAATAAACCTCAGTTCCAAGAAATAATATCTTCTACCAAGATATTCACCAAAGAAGCAGAAGCCCTTTTGCAAGAAGCTATTTAAGAACAAAATGAACGTTTTCTACTTCAGGAACAATTATAAATAAAAAAAACCACTCCTATTCTTACTTTATAATATTTAATAATACTTAAAAAAATAATATATAAGTAATTAAATATTTGAATAATTATTCAATATATTACTCTATTTATTATTTCAAATCAAAAATATTTTAAAAGTGAGGGTACCGAACTTCCTGAAAGATTTTTGGCTGGTTGTTTAATTGAGAAGCTTCCTGAATCATAGAGTGATTATATGAAAACCTCGAAGCATAAGAAGAAACTTGTGATCCGTAAAACACATAATTATGCATTAAGATTGAAGAGCATAATTGGCTTAGACATATGGCCAGAAACTTGCAATCTAATGCAAATGCGATTGAGACTAAGCTTTAACCTAACCAAAGATAGAATAATCCTAATAAGAAATATCTAAGTAAAGATAAAAATCCTATTGCTAAAAAGAAAAGTCACTGTTATGTTTGTGGAAAAATTGGACACTATGCTTATAAATGTAGAAATAAAGCTCAGAGAAAGGGAGACAATGAAAATCCTCCTAAAGCCAACTTGGCTGAAGCAGTTGAAATTATTGCTACTATGGTTGTCTCTAAAGTGAACATGGTTGCTGGAAACAATGATTGAGAAATTGATTTTGGAGCCACCAAACATATATGAGATGATAGGAACTCATTTCTTTATTATACTCTATTGAGGGAAAGAGAGAATTTGCTTTCCTTGGTGATTCCCGATCTATATTGGTCTTAGACAAGGGAAAAATCCTTCTTAAACTTACTTATGGGAAAGCTCTCTCACTGAATAATGTTCTCCATGTTCTAGAAGTTACTTGATATCTATTTTTGTACTAGGCAAGGCTGGGGTGAAAGTGTCTTTTGGGGGTAACAAAATTGTAATGAAAAGAAAAGGTATTTATTGGGAAGGGTTACTATTCTAAGGAACTCTTCAAGCCTAATGTACTTAATATTATCATTAATGAAAATGTTTCTTCTTCTGCTTATATTTATTCTTATACTTATGTTGTCGACTCTATTGATTTATGGCGTGGAAGACTTGGCCATGTGAATTTTTCTTATATTAAGAAAATGAAATAACTTGGTTTATTTTCTAAACTGAACTATCAAATGACAAATGTGATGTATGTGTAGAATTTAAATCCACAAAGAAAGCATGTAAACCAGTTCAAAATAGAGAAACTGGACTTCTCAACTTAACTCATAATAGTCTTGATGATTTGAAACAGACCATGACTAGGCAGGGTAAAAGGTATTATATTACCTTTATTGATGATTTCTCAAGATATACAAAAATATATCTATTGAGAAATAAAGCTAAAGCAGTTGAAAAGTTCTCAATCTATAAAAGTGAAGTTAAAAATCAACTTAATAAAAAAAAATCAAAAGATTAGGAATTGATAGAAGAGGTGAATATGATTCAAGCATGTTAAATACTTATTATGAGAGTCATGGTATCATTCATTAAGTGACACCTCCCTATTCACCTAAATTTAATGGTGTGACTGAAAGGAAAAATAAAACATTAAAGGACTTGGTAAATGCTATGCTAATAAGTTCTAGAGTACCCTTGAATCTGTGGGGGAAGCAATATTGTTAGCTTGCAACATTCAAAATAGGATAGCTTATAAAAAAACAAAAAGACACCCTATGAGTCATCGAGAGGCTATAAGCCAAATTTATCATGCCTAAAAATGTGGAGTGCCTAACGAAGGTTGTCAGACTTGTTCCTAAAAGAACTAGGTTGGCACCAAAAACTATTGATTGTTTGTTTATACGGTATGCCCAAAACAGTGCTACTTATAGATTTATAGTACTAAGATGAAAGATATTCGTTTGAGGCACGCAAATACCATTATTGAGTCCAAGAATGCTGAGTTCTTTGAATCTATTTTTCCTAAGAAAGCTAATATTAGTTATTTACCCTAGAAAGAGTTAATTAGTGATCCTCCTGAGAGTTCAGAAGTGAACCAAGGAGAAGTAAAAGGATGAGAACGGCCACTAGTTTTGGTGGAGACTACTATATTTTTCTTACTGAGAATGATTCTCGGACTTTCAAAGAAGCAATGGCTTCTCGTGATGCACTCTATGGAGAAAGGCAACTAATAGTGAGTTAGATTAAGTCATAAGCAATCATGTATCGGAGTTAGTTTATTAGCCTCAGTTTATTAGCCTTGAGGTACTACACCTATAAGGTGCAAATGGATTTTCAAAAGAAAATTGAAAGCTGATGGATCAGTTGATAAATATAGGGCAAGATTGGTTGCCAAAGGGTCCTCACAAAAGAAAGACATAAATTAATTTGATACATATGCTCTTGTGATGTAGATTACATCCAGTAGAGTTCTAATTGCACTTGTTGCGATTCATAACTTACACGTTCATCAAATGGATGTCAAAATTACTTTTTTAAATGGAGACCTAGATGAAGAAATCTACATGAGTCAACCTAAGTGCTATCTAGTACCACGCACTAAGCATGAGGTATGTAAGTT